>CAUZXS010000287.1:130000-161110 GCA_963585895.1 Sepioteuthis lessoniana | reverse complement strand
AATCCTACTAGCGTACGGCATACCGAAAGAAACCGTAGCGGCAATAACGATTCTCTATAGAAACACTAAAGTAAAAGTACGATCACCAGATGGAGACACAGAATACTTCGACATTGTAGCAGGAGTACTACAAGGGGACACGCTGGCTCCGTATCTCTTTATCATTTGTCTAGACTACGTACTTAGAACATCGATTGACAAAATCAAAGAGAATGGCTTCGAACTGACGAAGAAAAGAAGCAGAAGATACCCGCAACAACAATTACCGACGCCGACTACGCGATGACATAGCGATACTGGCAAATACACCTGACCAAGCCGAAACACTTCTGCATAGTTTGGAACGAGCAGCAGCAAGCATAGGCCTCCATGTTAATGCACGCAAAACGGAATATATGTGCTATAACCAAACGGGGGACATCTCCACACTAGAAGGAACCCCACTTAAACTAGTAGACAAATTCACGTACCTAGGAAGCAGCGTCGAATCAACCGAAAAGGACATCGAAACGAGGTTAACGAAAGCATGGACAGCTATCAATAGGCTATCGACTATATGGAAATCAGACCTAACCGATAAAATGAAACGCAGTTTCTTCCAGGCAGCGGTCACATCGATACTACTATATGGATGCACTACATGGACGCTAACAAAACGGCTGGAGAAGAAACTAGATGGCAATTACACAAGAATGCTGCGTGCAATCCTGAACAAGTCCTGGCAGCAACACCCACAAGACACCAACTGTACGGCCACCTGCCCCCTATCACGAAAACTATTCAAGTTAGGTGAACCAGACATGCAGGACATTGCTGGAGAAGCAGAGATGAACTCATAAGAGATGTACTCTTATGGATCCCCACACACGGCCGCGCAAAAGCAGGACGACCAGCACGAACGTACATTCAGCAGCTATGTGAGGATACAGGTTGTTGTCCTGAAGACCTACCTAGGGCGATGAACGATAGGGAGGAGTGGCGAGAGAGGGTCAGGGATATCCGTGCTGCCAGCACGATATGATGATGACATCCAGTGTACGCACAGAAATTATATCATTGAGTTCTTGCTGGTCGGCCAACATAAATGCGTCTATATGAAGGGCTTCATAAAATAACGTCACTTATGCGTTAGTCTTTGCTTTGCCAGCTGTATCCCGTGTGTCTTGGTCGTCTTACTTAGATGGTTTTTGCGATGGGAGGTTAGTGGCCGTACAGCAGTTGTTTTGTGGGGTGTCGCTTCAAGGATTTGTTCAAAGCAACACGCATCATTATTGTGTAGTCCCCATCCCCTAGATGTGAAGATGTGGTGCATCTATACTGTAGTATTGACACAGATTCAACTTGGAATGAAAAACGATTTGTTTATCGGATAGATCAGACTTCAGAATGTTCAATAACCTATTGATAGCAGTTCATTTATCAGATCTTCTTTTGGACCATTGATGGAAATGGTCTCAGGACCATTTCGGCAGATCCATTCACTCCAACTGCTCTAGACTCACTGATTTAAACTTAAAATCTTCTAATTTTTAACTTCTTGAACATTAGTCTCCTGACTTGAACTGCTCAAATGAAAACTAAAATTTCAGTTGCTCTTAAACCTGTCAATTACACCTAGATGATACCAGCTAAACTTTCAGCTGACCTTAAAAGCCAAACTTTCAGCTGACCTTAAACCACTCAATTACACCTAGGTAACTCCAGCCAAACATTCAGCTACCCTTAAACCAGTCAATTACTCATAGATGGCTCCAGCCAAACATTCGGTTGCTCTTAAACCAGTCAATTACACCTAGGTGACTCCAGCCAAACTTTCAGTTGACCTTAAACCAGTCAATTACACCTAAGTACCTCTAGAGAAACTTTCAGCTACCCTTAAACAAGTTAATTACACCTAGGTAACTCCAGGCAAACATTCAGCTAACCTTAAACCAGTCAATTACACCTTGGTGACTCCAGCCAAATTTTCAGCTGATCTTAAACAAGTCAATTACACCTAGGTAACTCCAGCCAAACTTTCAGTTGACCTTAAACCAGTCAGTTACACCGAGGCGACTCCAGACATATTTTCAGCTAACCTTAATAGACAAACTTTCAGCTACCCTTAAACCAGTCAATTACACCTAGATAACTCAAGCCAAACTTTCAGCTACCCTTAAACAAGTCAATTACACATAGGTGACTCCAGCCGAACTTTCAGTTGCCCTTAAACCAGTCAGTTACACCGAGGCGACTCCAGACATATTTTCAGCTAACCTTAACAGACAAACTTTCAGCTACCCTTAAACCAGTCAATTACACCTAGATAACTCAAGCCAAACTTTCAGCTACCCTTAAACCAGTCAATTACACTTAGATAACTCCAGTCAAACTTCCAGCTACCCTTAAGCAAGTCAATTACACCTAGGCAACTCCAGCCAAACTTTCAGCTACCCTTAAACAAGTCAATTACACCTAGATAACTCCAGTCAAACTTTCAGCTACCCTTAAGCAAGTTAATTACACCTAGGCAACTCCAGCCAAACTTTCAGCTACCCTTAAACAAGTCAATTACACCTAGGTAACTCCAGCCAAACTTTCAGCTACCCTTAAACAACTCAATTACACCTAGGTAACTCCAGCCAAACTTTAATCAACCCTTAAAACAGTAAATTACACCTGGGCGACTCCAGCGAGGTGACTCCAGCGAGGTGACTCCAACGAGGTATAACGATTTTTTGAACATTTTCAAAATACCTTACACTTCATCACAAATGAAATATTCAACCAACCTTTTATTTAACATTAGAAGAATTCCCCAAGGCATTTCATTCCATACACAAAGAAAAGAAGTGTCTCTGTAGTGTTATGTCTAAAGTGCTGGACTGCAAAATTGTAGTATTCTAGTTCAAACTCCAGTGGCACTATCATATTCACTTTCGGTAAAATATCCGTGAAAAAGTTATGAACCTCTTTGTTCTTTCAGCTATGAGTTAAATGGTATCATTGTTGTTCTTCAAGAATGGTTTTAGCATTAAATAACCCACGAGAGTTGATATGTCATTAAATAATGTTATGTAGGAAGAAAGTGTCAATACCCGACCCGTGTTATCGAACATAGATCCCCAGGCAACAAACGTTAGCGTTGAATGAATTATGTTACTGGGGTCATGTGACCTTTAATATTTAATATATAAATTATTCAGACAAAAGTTTGAAATGTCCAGTATTCCGTGTTCGATTCTGGTCCTGGATTCGGTATCAAGTATTCCGGTATTCGTTATTGTACGTCAGTGAAGAGATCGTTTCTGAGTAAATTACTCGAGAGAATTATTCAGTGAGCATTATCGTGTATCATTCGAAGAGTTCGACTTGTATGTTGACTTTACACGAAAATACAGGAATAATATTATAACACACGAATAGCGAGTAACAAACTTCCCTACAGAATAACGTTATAAAAGTGACGACAAAGATTTCCTCTAAACAAACGTTATGAAAAATAAAGAAACAAAAAAAAACCAGAAAAGTTGGAACAAATACTTCAAGCAGATGGTCTTCCCAAAGAATTTGCTTCCATTATGATTATGCTTTACAAAAACATAAAAAATCTTGAATCGTGACAGTGATTTCTTTGACACTGTCACTGAAGTCTTGCAAGGAGATATCATATTTGTTTATAAGCTCACTGGATTATGTACGACGAACACCAATGCATCTAATGAAAGAATATGGTCTCACACTTAAAGACTAGAAGCAGAAGATATCTCACAAAAACTATCAGACTACGCAGATGATACAACACTTCTCGTAAATACACTTTCCCAAGCCAGAACTCTGCTGCATATCGTTGAACAGACAGCATTGGTCTCTACGTGAATTCAGTTAAAACAGAGTTTGTACGTTTTAAACAAGCTGGAATCATCTCCAAATGACAAAACTTTGAAATTAGTAAATCAGTACCCCTACCTCGATAATAATATGATGAATGAAGATGCATAGCATCATGAAGGAAGGAAGGACCATAAAACATTCTTTACAAAAATATACTGAATTTTTTTATTATTTCTTGAAAGGTCGAAACTTCTGTAAGAATGAGAGAGACAGGAAGACAGAGACAGACGGAGGAGTTGGAGGTCTGCTATATTGACTTTTTCTAAACCCTCGTTGTGATTCCATATTCAAGGCCTTACGTCTTTGCTTCCTTGACGAGAGATACTCAATCGGGAGCTGCCCGCCTCCGGGGCACCCGCCGGCCACTCGCAACCTTTCTCCAACCTCTTTACTGCTCGATCGACTCTCCTTGACTGACTGTTCTTACACGGGTACTCGTGTATATATAATTTCATAATGACTACGTGCTCTTCCGGTTATCCTTCCGGTTATCAACCCACGTGAGCTACTTACACCCACGCATCTCTGTCTTCCTGTTTACACAGCTTAAACATTCTGTCCCAGAAATCTTTAACTGACGGCTCTGTCAAAGGTCAATATGTAACACAATAGCAATATCTCGTCTACTGAAAGCGATGTCAATATACACATCGGGAATGTATAGACTGCTATCGGCAGGCTTTCGACCATGCCGAAACAGCATTTTTTCAAGATCTAGCCGTCTCAGTACAATTGTAACTCTTCACCACCTTGACTTTAACAAAACACAAGGATAAAAGGCTAGATAGGAACTACACAAGAAGGCTGCGGGGTGTTTTGAACAAATCCTGGAAGCATCACTCCACAAAACAGCAGCTGTACAGCCATTCACCTCAAATCTCACAAACCATTAAAGTAAGACGAACAAGACATTCTGGGTCTTGTTGAAGAAGAAGGGATGAACTTATAAGCAACTTTCTCCAGTGGACTCTACACAGAGACACAACCGTGTTGTCCGATCAGCAAATACTTATATTCATCGATTCTGGGTGGACACTGGATACTGGCTTAAGGACCAACGAAGAGCGTTATCCGATACAGACGGACAGCGAGAGAGTTAAGGAATTCTGTGCTTACAGCACAATTTGATGGTTGTTATGATATAAGCTTATAGAAATTAAAATCTAAAGCAGTAATTCCCAAACGGTGGGGCAGGGTAATATCTTGGTGTGGCATGCAATTTGGTGGGTCTTGTTTAGAGACCAAGATTATGACCTTTTAACCTCCTTCGCGTGAATTGCAGTAAAATTTTGAATTTGTAAGAATTAGATATTACAGGGGTGACATCAGAATTTAAGAACCACAGATCTAAAGTCTAAAGTTCGAGCAGTTTTATATATAATCAATATCTCATCTGTAAGTAAATTTGAATATGCACTAAATTTCAAAATTCCATCCATGTTGCTTTGGAACAATTCAATATTAACACCGTTTGTTAGGTCCCTTACCTATTTAGGTAAGCCTAGTCGGTAAGGGCGGTAAAAGACATCGACAGTATCTCTGAAGAAGGATAAGACCCACCCCTAACAAAAGTCTTCGATAATACACTAAATCATCTGATAGTGAGCCTTCAGTCCTGCAGCTTTAGGGAATATGGAGTACCCCTTCATTGCTATTACTCCCAGGTCAACTGTGACTCAGAGTGGTAGTGTTATATAGTCATCTACAGCATCATGCAAAAATATACATATATATGCTGGATACATACCGATGCAATAATAATTAAGACGCCCGATGATAAAGTCGCAGGAATAAACGACGCACGCAAGGAAGACGCAGGAAGACTTCTTTATAAAATATTTTACCTCACATCTTTATTTGTAAGTTTCGAAAGGGTTGTTCCAAGTTTGCGTGTGAGAGAGAGCTGGAGACCGAACATTACTGAAATATTTTGACCCCAAAGTTATGGCCGTTGTGTCTTTCTCGTTCTTCATGGCTGCTCAACCGGACCCTGGAGTAAACTCTCCTGTGTGCTGGCTTTCCCAACTACTCGTGTCTACCTCCGTCTTCCACTGTACAGCTTGCCCTCCTTCTCGCCTATCTCCAACTGTCCTCAATTCGTCCGCCTTATATTACCTTCAAACTCCCACGCAGTAATATAGATAGGAAATATTTTCTTCTCCTCCTCCTCCTTCAGAGGACGAATCTCTGCGAGGTAATGGCTCAAGTGCATGATTGGTTTGGTTTAGTTTAGTTTTATGGCATATCAACAATTGTAGGATATTAAATGCCAAATCCTGTTTTTACAAAGTTAAATGGTTCCAAGTCTTGCTATGTATAACTAACAATTCAATTAAAGATCTACATTTTCTTTTCTTTTTTTTAAATGTAGATCTATATCCTTGCCCGTGAGGTCATAATAATTACGCGGATGCGTATTTCTAATCCTCTTGGGAAGACGTGTCCCTGGAGGTGACCGTATCCTCTGTATAGAGTACGGATGCAACATTCAAGACACATTCAGGTTAATTGGCCGCGCATTTACCGCAACTAGTTAATTTGGCGTTAGTCGCGTGCGGTATGATTGATGGCTCAGTTGTAGAGTTTCGGCTCTGCAATCTGTGGTCGCTGGTTCAATCTCCAGTGGTGGAGATCACGGCATAATAAGGTCGATACAGCTGTTCTGTGTTTCCGTATGTCGTGCCTGGTCATGGTATTCCAATTCAATTAACACCAGACATTTTTTGCAAATGATCAAACAGTTCTATTTCTAACAATCCAATTTGTTATTTGTTTTCACATTTTAAATGATCAAACAGTTCTATTTCTAACAATCCAATTTGTTATTTGTTTTCACAGTTTAAATGATCAAACAGTTCTATTTGACCCATAGATCGGACCCTATCAGGTGCTACCAATCCGGATAAGAGTGGACCTGGGAGTGATGGCAATGAAGGAGTACTCCGCATTCCTCAAAGCTCTAGCATTACTGGAAACTCACAATCAGATTGTTTAGTGTCATATCCAGGACACCTCTGCAGAGAAGCAGTCGGTGTATTCTACAGCCTCAGCAGACTAGGCTGTAAAGTGCTGGCCCCGAAGTAAGCGAGTTCGAACACCAGTCGCGCTATCATGTTCAATTTTGGATTAATACCCTTGGGAAAGATTTGAACCACCCCACCTAGTTTGTGGGTTAAATACCATAACTGCTGCACTAATACCTTACGGAAAGGTAGGAATCAATCTATTGTAGGATGGACTGAGCGCTTTAACCTTGCTACTAAATGTTAACCGGTCTTGGAGAAAGAAAATTCGAAGTTAAATCTGCTACATTCGACTTTAAAAATTTACCTTGTGTCTCATCCTGTATGTGCGGAGGGGTTGGGTAGATCCAATGAAAGAAAATTGCTTTATACCAAAAAAGCAAGAAGCACACGATACTCCGCACAAACTATCACAGACGCTGACTATGCAGATAGCATAGCACTTCTGGCAAATACACCGACCTAAACTGAATTGTTAGAAATAGAATTGTTTTGATATTGAAACTGCATACTAATCCTTAACTGAATTGTTTGAAAGAAAAATGATTTTCCATTTAACTATATGTAAACAAAAAAAACTGTACTTATGCTAAACTGAATTGTTTGAAATAGAAGTGTTTATATGGGTAAAATGAATTTGGCATTAAATAACCTACAATGGTTGATATGCCATAAAACCAAACTAAACCAAACCAAATCTTGCGGACATAATCTGCAATTACAATCACTTCCTTTATGAACTTGGGGTTTCTTTTTACAATATCCCATTTTATTATGGAAACGTTGCTTGTTTATATATATATATATATGTGTGTGTGTGTGTGTGTGTGTGTGTGTGTGTGTGTGTGTGTGTGTGTGTGTGTGTGTGTCGGGGCGTATTAAAAAACTAAGTACCAGTTCAGATTAATTGTAAGTAAATATTTTTTTATAAAAAGGTAATTGTGTCAAAATTAATATTTTTGATACACCGATTAACTTTCCTCTACTCAGAATATTATCGTGCAAAACCCACCCACCCACCACACACACACAGAAACACACACTCATATATATATATATATATACAGAGAGAGAGAGAGAGAGAGAGAGAGAGAGTAGAAAAAAGTAACAGATCTGAATAATTGTAAGTAAATATTTATATAAAAAAGGCAATTGTGAATAAATTAATATTTTTGCCACCCTCAGGATATTGCCGCGCGTACATCTGCTTTTATATATATATATATATATATATATATATTGTAAATGGGGATGAACATAATTTATTTCGGTTAATATTTACTGAGACTTTCGGGAAATGAATGTAAAGTTATTTTGTTTTCAAATAAATTTCTCCATAGTTGAAAACAGACGACGTCTTCATCTGATAATTAAACGAAGGGTCAGTGATTACAAGACCCCGCCCGAGGGACAAAAATGTCTGTGTTTTCGGAATGTTTACTTAAGTAAATTAAAGATAAATAACATTACTCACTGATTTTTCTCCTCATGAATTTAGTTTTCAGCAAGTCTTGTATTTCTTTAAACGTTGATTATTACGTAGTCGTTATGTTAAACTTTACGAACAACTCTGGAAGGAAGGCAACTTGATAGGATTTCTTTCCCATCTCTTCTTCACTATCTATCTATATATATGTATTTATACAGGGTACGGAATCAAAATTATGAATATACTAGTAGAATAATAAACGACTCTATTATAAAACAAGATTAATTTTAATTTTAAAAAAATAAGCAACAAAATAAGAAGATAGACACAAAACAGTAAATTTAGTCAAAATGGCTGCCTTTTTTTCAATTATCGTATGAACACGCCTTCGAAACGATTTGTACGCTTTCAGAATAAATTCTTCTGACTTTTTATTCCATTCCTCTTCAATAGCAGTCTTAAGCGAACAAGTCTTTGCATTTGTTTCTTTTTTCTAAAACTTTTCATATAGTGTACTGAAGGGTGTTCAGATCTGGGCTTATATCTTGTTTAATTACTGTTTTCTTGTGGAATTAGCGGGATTCCTTATTGATGGTGTGGAGTCCTTCTTAATCGCCGTGGCGATAGAAGTTAAAACGCTTTCTTTTTGTTTTTTGTTTTTTTTTTGTTTTGTTTTTTTTTTTGTTTAAATATCCACACTTTCCTTAAAAAGCTTTTTTTCTGTAGAAAAATTTTTTTCTTTGCTTTGTATACGGTAAAAACAGAATCTTTGGCTTGATTTCAGCGTTAAGCAAATCATAAATTCTTTTCTTGCTCACTCATACTGGGCTGAATTTTAATTTTAAAAAAGTGTTTGAATAAAAGAGCTAAGCAGGAAAATTTAGATTTACCACGTTTTTCTTTGTTTTTTATTTGTTTTTTCTTCAAAAATTGGACTAATCAGACAAAAAAAAACGTTTTAAAAAATAATTCCATATTTTATTTCCACACCCTGTATCTATCTATATGTATATATGTGTGTGTGTGTGTGTGTGTGTGTGCATTTATCAGTGTTGGACGTGTGTATGTCGTACTAATATCTCTTCGAGGTTTCATTCAATAAATATAGGAAATCTTTTAAACAAAGCAAAATATGTTAATCTCACAAATATATTTGCGTTTTGGCTATTCAAAATGGCAGCATTTCAATCAGAGGTCTCCAGGCTTGAACAGAAGTCTGTCAGCAAATTGCTGATGTCAGAGAATTGCAAATCATGTGAAATTTACACAAGAATGTGTGATGTATTCAGAGAAGCATGTTTTAGATTTAAACATTGGTTTGCCATTACGAGCCTGAATCAAAAAGACGGTCTATGGAGTGGGAACACTCCCTTGTAAAGAAAGGGTTACCGGGCGCAGCGGTCAATAAAGATCATGCTGACACTCTTCTTAGACATGTCACCTTTAAGTTTCTTGTAAAAATATGCAACAGTAAACATTGCATCCTATTAACAACGCCATTTGAAAAATTCACCTTATTTATTGAATATATTGAATGCAATGATCCGGGAGACCTGGGTTCAATCCCAGGTCGCGTCATACCAAAGATTTTTAAAATGGTACTTGATACCTCCTTGCTTAACACTCAGCAATATAAGGTACGTATCAAGGATAAAGTGGAGCAATCTAGAGAAAGGAGTAGCACCCTCTCGTACACCTCGGTGTAGTAGCAATTGAAAAGGGAGCCTTCTGGTCACCCTCGACTACGGTCGCCAACTTTACTTTTTATTGAATGAACCTCGTATTAATATCTAATAACGAGGAATGTTTCCTTGTTCTCCCCAGTCGATAATGCTGACTAGGAGATAAAATAAGGTTTTATAGCTGAAATCTTGCTCTATTTGAGGGTTGATTTTTTTGTCTTTGGTTTTTTAGGGGGGAGCTGGACGGTTGCTCCCGGCATCTGTTGCAGTTTCCATAGAAATGAATGGGAAACATTACTTTCAGAGTAGTTATCATGTGTCCGCCTGTGTGTCCTTTTTTATATATAGGTGTGTGTGGAGGGGGTTATTTGTGTAGTGTGGGTTACCCAACCCCTTCGCCACAAGCAGAACCCGCTACAATTGTTAATAAGAGTACAGTTGATTTGAATTTAGAGTTTTCCTTCTCGTTTGACTGCTTCATCAAGGCTAAAAAACCATCTCTCTCTCTCTCTCTCTCTCTCTCTCTCTCTCTCTCTCTCTCTCTCTGTGTGTGTGTGTGTGTGTGTGTGTATGTGAATGAAAGAATCAGATCAACATGAGAGATCGTTTTATAATGAACGATAAAAGTTCTCAGTATAAGAGAGTGGCTATATATATATATATATATATATATATATGTATATATTCATTTATATATATATATATATGCGTGTGTATGTGCCTATCACATTATGTCGATGAATACATACAAAGAATTTTATGAAAAATATCCATATGGGTTGTGCTGTCGCATGGGTCGTGACAGCCAGGTCAATTAGTCCAAAAATAAAGACTCTTAAGACATCATTAAGCCAACAGGTATTTTTATTTAATGGAAAAAGTAAAAACCTGGAAAAGACAAAAACGGCATATTTTAGGAGAAGGAAAAACCATAATAACGAATGAGAGAAGAAGCGGTTATAAAGCTTAAAGTTACAGTCCTGTTAAACTAAGTGAAGAAGGGGGCCAAAGGAAAACAAGGAATAAGGAAGCAGTTAAAGATATCGATGGAGAGATAGATCGGAAAAGGAACAAATTAATGAAGACATGAAATGTTACATTACACGATAGACAATATATATATACGAGGATCATTAAATAATAGACAATATATATATATACGAGGATCAGTAAATAATAGACATTATATATATACGAGGATCAGTAAATAATAGACATTATATATATACGAGGATCATTAAATAATAGACAATATATATATACGAGGATCAGTAAATAATAGACAATATATATATACGAGGATCATTAAATAATAGACAATATATATATACGAGGATCATTAAATAAGTTTCCAGACTTTTTCGTATGGGCACTTTTATTGATAGTACACACATGAAACTCTAGTCCCCTTCGAAGTAATCTCCTCCGGCTGCAATGCACTTGTTCTACTGTTTCAACAACTTCTGGAAGGTCCCATAGAAGTCCTCTTCTGTGAGCGTGTCAATGACTTTCGTCACAGCCTCTTTCATCTCCTCAATTGTCTCATAATGACAGCCTCTGAGCTTAGGGAATAAGAAAAATTCACAGGGAGCAAGGTCTGGACTATAGGGGGGGGCTGAGGAACTGTCTTGATACCCATCTTGGTCAAATAGTCTGTGACAACGATGGAGTTGTGGACTGGTGCATTGTCCCGGTGGAAATGCCACTGACCCGATTTGAAGAGTGCATGCCTCTTCCGACGGAATCTCTTCCTGAACTCCCTTAAAACCTCAATATAGTAACCCTAACCCTAACCCTATCCCTAACCCTTTGGCCAATCAACTCTCTGACTTCCTTACTCCTCCCACACCTCTCATCATCCCCCACAGACTCCCTGTCTTCCTTGAATCTCTTATGCCACTCAAAATCTCATGCTCGATTCATGCAAGATGATCGAAAAGCAGTCTGAAGCATTCCATACGTTTCTGTGGCATCATTTTTTCCAAGTTTAAAAAATAATTTTATTGCATATCGTTCTTCTAAAGTGTCCTCGGGTCCAGATTGCATTTTTGAAATTCACCAGCTGGGACAATCAGGCTTTCCTGCAGTAGTTGATTACTTGAAACTGAACTCATAAAAACTAGTCAGTCATCTCATAAGATGTATAGCAATAAGATACTGAATTTTCAAGAGTATACGACAATTTTAAATGCCTGTCCAAAAAAAAGTCTGGAAACTAATTGAATACACAACCTAATATGTAAATAAAATGTCCCGAAGAAGAATTTAAAAGAAAACATACTGTTGATGCAAAGAATGACGGAGATAGAAAAATGAAATAAAGGCTGCTCCGCGTGGCTACAGAGCGGAAGTCGAGACCCACAATGGTGTTTAACTAAAAAAGTCTCCCATGATTTAAGGGTCACTAAAGGGAGGTAAAAATGGTTAAAGTTTGGGCAAGACATGGGTATTTATTTTTCTATATACATAACACGCATACTCAAACACACATATACACTTACATAAACACACATGCATAAATAACACACACATAAACACACACATACATAAGAACACATGCATAAACACACATAAACATGCCATACGTAGGCACACATATACATAAACACCCTCATACATATACAGGTATCTAAGTAGGTGCGCTTTGCGTAATGAATAAATCAGGGTAAATGGATTCGGCGAAGCAAGTTCAAACCCTGGACGAGGCTGTTTGCATTTCACATGGTACGAATGCTCCCGGAAAAGGCATGAATCAACATGCTCTACTCTTAATTATGGGTTAATAGTTGGGGCAAACTGGGTTCTTTAGCTTTGGTTCGGTAAAAAAAAAACTTTGACTTCATACCATCTTGCTCCGCTTAAAAATTGACCATGGGTCACATCCTGTTTGTGGCAGAAGGTTTGAAGAAATAAGCGTTTATGAAGGTAGGCTGAAAAGTTAATAAGCTGACCAAGACACCCTCGCGGAATGTTATTAAATGAGGTTCTTTTTTCAACATGGTGCCCTTTGTGGCCCACACACTACTTCCATCGCTGTTGCAGTGCTTGGATCTCATTGACCAAAAAAGTCATTAAGAACAGATATGACGTCATCGTATGAACGTTTCAGCCCGATCTCCTACATATCTATATATACTCTAACTCATATGAATTCATTGCACATTTATTAAGTAATCAAATGATTAGGTTTAGTTCGTTTTCTTTGTTTGACGGCATATCAACCTCGGTGGGTAATTTTATACCAAAGCCATCCAAAGCTGGGGAGATAAGAGATAACTTTTCCAAGAGTGTTAATCCGAAAGTGCCCGTGGTGTAATGGTTATCGTCGTAGGAAATTGACACGGCGACACGAGTTCAAATCCTGGACTAGACTGATTGCATTTCACATGGCATCCTTGGGAAAGATATGAATCCAATTATTCTCCCTCCAGCTATGGGTAAAATAGTCGGGCAGACTAGGTTCTTCAACCTTGGTAAGGCAACTAGTCTAGGAGAAGGAAAAATCTGAATCCAAACCTGTTAAACTCCGCTTAAAAATTAACCTTGTGTCATATCCTGCCCGAGCGGAGGGGTTGGGTAAATATGGTTAATCCGAAAGTGAACTCAAAAGCACGACTGGGGTTCGAACTCATTTACTACGAAATCGCATCCCAGCTCATTAGCCACTGCGCCATAGGAATTCCATTAAGTGATTAGCTCTGCACAAATATCTGCAGCATCCTTTCAAAGAAATACAGACCTATTTATTCATTTATCTATTTATCGGTCTTTTTATGAATGTCTCTATTTATTTGTTTATCAACTTATTCGCTTATTTCCCTTCTTCTGAAGTTTTATATCGTTGCACAGACAAATAGAGTTATGTGGAATGATAGAAGAAACAGTCTGAGAGGGGCAGGTCTGGAAATACGCCACACGTGGAAGAATTTACCATTTCCAGTTATTTGATTATTTGCCGATTCTTATTTCCAACAGGGGAATAAGTATTGCCATGGAGCAATATGACCTGGGCGAACCTTCCTAGCCTACAAAACCTTTCGGTTTCAGTACGTCACTCAAACAAGCCCATTCCCTCTCTCTCTCTCTCTCTCTCTCTATATATATATATATAAAGAGAGAGAAAGAGAAAGAGAGAGAGAGGGAAAGTCACCGTAAAGTACTCAACGTAGTAAGCGAATTCGTTCTCCAGTCGCGCTATTACGTTCAGTTTCGGACTCATACTCTTGAAAAAGGCATGAACCCCCTTATTCTCGCCAGTTAGGTATTGTAATTAAGGCGTTTACGGTTTAAAATCATTCTGATATTGAACATGAAAGTTTTTGATTTTATCAAAATACGTAAAAAACAGCATGAAATAAAGATGTCGAATGAAATGTACCCAAAGTGAAAAATCTGTTTGCTCCATTGGCCTAATAAGTACTCTACTCATTGGGCCAATGGAGCAAACAGATTCTCCACTTTGAGTATATTTTCGCCATTGGTCTAGGAGACCGGGGTTCAATCCTTGGGCGAGTCATACCAAAGACTCAAAAAATGGTGCCTGATGCTGCCTTGCTTAGCTCTCAACACTATAAGGTAAGTTTCAAGGGTAAAGTGGAGCAATTCAGGGAATGGAGTAGCGCCCTCCCCTACACCTCGGTGTAGTAGCTATTGAAAAGGAGCCTTCGGGTCACCCTCGACCACAGTTTTTCGCACTTCCTCACGTTTACCAACCCCAAGACCGTTTTAAAAAAAACCTTGTATATTCCCATGGGTGTTCGCAAATGGTCTGGGAGACTGGGGTTCAATCCCAGGTCGAGTCGTACCAAAGACTCCAAAAATAGTACTTAATGCAGCCTTGGTTAGCACTCAGCACTATGAGGTAAGGATCAAGGGTGAAGTGAAGCCATCCAGGGAATGGAGTAGCGCCCTCCCCAACACCTCGGTGTTGTAAGTATTGAAAAGGGAAGCTTCGGATCACCTTCAGCTAAGGTCGCCAACTTTAATTTCACTTATATTCCCATCGTCCCCTGGGGTTGATATCGATCACTTCGGCAATCGTGCCAATAAGTATCTTGTGCAAAAAAATATTGTCATTAGCTCATTTTTCCAGCTTTTTACCGATCAATTGTAAACTACACACTATCTGTGATTAATTTTACAAACAACAAAAAACTGAAAAAAATCTCATGGTCGCTTCTAAGATTTCCCTAACGTACCGCAAAACATGTCCCTGTGAATTTTTTCATCAACTTGCATTAACCAAGACAGCCAGACATGATGTAGTGACTAGCCAGCTTGTTAATGTGTTCGAATTTCTTGGATGCTCATATATTCTTGGCCTTGAGTCAATCTTGGAGAAACTTAGTTAATTACTATAGATCAAGTATTACATTTATCGAACTTTTTTTTCGTAAAAATATTTCAAGTTTAAGCTTAAATTAACTTAATACAGTCAGTCGGCGGGGCTTAAAATACGCTGTCCCCTGCTAAGGAGTAGACCCCCCCCACAAAAAAAACAAGAGTGTCCTGGGTATAACACTAAACTGCATCTATTGTTGAGGCTCCTCTTCTGGAGATTTGGGAAATGTGGATTACTCCTTCATTGCCACTACCACTCCCAGGTTCACTCTGGCCTGGAGTGGTTGTACAATTAGAGTCCCATCAATAGGTCAAATAGATCTGTTGGCAATTTTTTTGTTTTAGATAAGAATACTTGATATCATAAAACCATGTGGAAAGAGTTCTTAAAAATTACATAAAAAAGTGTAAATATCTATGTACAATATATGCAGTTACCTTATCTCTAAGAATAATATCAATTCAGACTGGTTGACGTGCCATTAAATCAACCAATCAATAAAGCCAAAAGTATCATGCATCCAGTAAGGTTGATTATGTTCGTGGCATATTAACACTTGTGGATTATTTAATTCCAAATCCTGTTTATATATATATATATGTGTGTGTGTGTGTGTGTGTGTGTGAGTGGGTGGATAGATAGAAAGATACTCATACATACACACACACACACACATGCACACAAATAACACCCTACCCTTTCGGTCAAAAAATTAACCATATTAATCGGTCTCTTTTTGAAAACCTTCACTCTGTTTTTACGAATGCGAATAGCATGAAATCCAGTCACAGATTCTGCCATATATATATATATATATATATATATAAATGTAAAAGCTCTATCATTGATTTTGAGCACTATTTAACAACACTGCAACATCTGGTCCTCCATTAACTCACTAAGTGAGCTAGTAAGAACCATAAACCTCTTTAATATATATATATATATATATATATATATATATATATATATATATATATATATATATATTATTTTTAAGGGAATAGTTTCTCGGTAACATTACTTTTAAACAAGTCAGAGTTCATTTGTTTGCCAGCCCAGTCGTCTGAGGCTATTGAATGTATCGACTGTATCTCTGCAGAGGAGTTAGACCCCTCCAACCCAACAACTGTCCTGTATATGACATTATACAATGTGACAGCAGGGCTCCAGCCCTGGAGCTTTGGAAATGCGTAGTACCCTCTCATTGCCATTGCTCCCAGGTTCACTCTGAACCGGAGTGGTAGTACTTGATAGGTTTTATCTATAGAACTGTTTTACATTTAACCCGAGTACAAACAAATGAAGCTACACTGAGTTGCTTGAAATAGAACTGTTTGATATTTTAACTGTGAGTAAACAAATGTCTGATACTTAATTGAATTGTGAGTGATACACAGTAATACTTAGAACCATTCAACTTTGTTGACTTATGCTAAATTGAAATGTAAGATATAGAACTGTATGGTCATTTAACTGTGGGTATCCACAAAAAGTGTTTACAAATCGTATTATTAATTTATGTGTAAAAACAGGATTTTGCATTAAATAACCAACAATGGTTGATATGCCATAAAATCAAATAAAATCAACCATTTGTTTGCATTCAATTAAATGGTTTAAGAATGCTGCGAGCAATACTGAACAAGTCTTGGAGACAGCACCCGACTAAGCAAAAGCTATTCAGTCACCTACCACCTATAACGAAAACTATCAAAATTAGATGAACTAGACACGTTGGACACTGCTGGAGAAGAAATAAGGACGAGCTCATAAATGATGTACTCCTGTGGACCCCTTCCCATGGACGAGCAAAGGCAGGACGTCCAGCTCGAACCTACATACTGCAGCTCTGTGCCGATACGGGATGTAGCCCTCAGGATCTGCCGAAAGCAATAGACGATAGGGAGGCGTGGCGAGAGAGGGTCAGGAATATCCGTGCTGATAGCGTAACATAATGATGATGATGATGATGATGATTAGACCCATAGATGGGACCATAACATTAATACCACTCCCGGTCAGAGTTAACCAGTGAGTAATGGTAATGATAGAATATTTCTCATCCTCCCATAGCTCCAGGACTGGAACCTCACCATCAGCTGGTTTAATGTTATATCTAGGACACTTGTTCATTGAGGGGTTCTTACCCCTCAGCAGAGATTCAGTCGGCGTATTCTGTAGCCAAGCCGACTGGGCTGGCATCCAGTAAGAATTGAACTCATGTACAATGGTCTGCTAGTCTAATTTGCTAATCATTATGCTATGTGAGGCGCCCACCTTTCATGTTTGATAAATTGCAGACTAGATTACAAAACAGATCTTCCTTATTTCAGAAATGACATAATTAAAAACGGTGGTCAAAAACTTTCAGATTTTTGATTACGAGGAATTCGGTCAGTCGTTTCATTCTCTTAATCTGTGAGAACCAAATGCTCAATGTTATCTGAGGCAGAAGGTGCCAGAATATAGCGCCTATAAAAAGCAAATCCTTATCAAAGAACTAAAAAAAAAGAAAACTTTGGTGGGTTGAGTAGGGGCACTTACGGGTCGTGATAACTACCTCGGTATCTGAAAAAGGTTAAAGAGTAAATAGAACACTAATTTTTTTTTTAAGTTTTTTACAGTAATGAACAAGAGAGAAAAAAATATTTGAAATGTCCTGAAGAGGAACAGATTAAGAAAGAAAGAAAGAAAGAAAGAAAGAAAGAAAGAAAGATACATGCATACATGCATACATACAAAGAGAGAGAGACAGATCAGGATAGATAAAGAAAGAAAGAAAGAAAGAAGGAAAAAGAAAGAAAGAAACATACATCCATACATCCATACATATCTATCTATCTATCTATCTATTCATGTTTCAGACTGTTTATATCTATCAAGCAAATCCTCTCTCTCTCTCTCTCTCTCTCTCTCTCTCTCTCTCTCTCTCTCTCTCTCACTCACTCTCTCACGTAAACACACACACACACAAACATATATATATATATATATATATATATATATATATATATATATATATCTTTGAAGCAAAAGATCTGGTCAGAGGACATCTTCCATGTGTGAGGAAGCAATACATGCGCGTTAATCGAATATTATAAATACGTAATCCTATCCATTTCTTTAGACATATCTATCTATCTATCTATCTATCTCAGTCTGTTCATATTTAACTATATATCGATCGATCTATCTCATTCTCTTCATATCTATCTATCTATCTATCTATCTCAGTCTGTTCATATCTATCTATCTATCTATCTATCTATCTCATTCTCTTCATATCTATCTATCTATCTATCTATCTATCTATCTATCTATCTATCTATCTATCTATCTATCTCTTTCTAGTCATATCCCAGTATATTCATATCTATTTTTCTAACTCATTCTATTCAAATCTATCTATCTATCTCTTTCTAGTTTATCTATCTATCTATCTATCTATCTATCTATCTCTTTCTAGTCATATCTATCTATTTGTCTATCTCTTTCTAGTTATATCCCAGTCTATTCATATCTATCTATCTATCTATCTCTAATCTATCTATATATATATATATATATATATATATATATATATATATATATATATATATATATATCTACCTATCTCTTTCTAGTCATATCTATCTATCGTTATCAATCTATCTATCTATCTATCTGTTTCTAGTCTATCTATCTATCTATCTATCTGTTTCTAGTCTATCTATCTATCTATCTGTTTCTAGTCTATCTATCTATCTATCTGTTTCTATCTATCAATCTCTTTCTTGTCATATCTATCTATCTATCTATCTATCTATCTATCAATTTCATTCCGTTCACATCTATCTATCGATCAAGAAACTGCAAGATTGTATCTACCGTCAAGCGACTGAAGTTATTTCATGTTATAATCGATAATCAATAATCATTCCACAAATGTCATTTACTTGGGTTTCTATTGGTGCAAAATAATTGTGGCTTTTCTCGTTGAAACTTTGATGCACATTTTCGAATCAAATATCATTGAAATATGTGCATGTAATTAATATAACATTTTAAGCGGGAATTCCATAGATTTAGTCTAAAAGTTTTGTCTTTACTGTTTAATCTTGTTTATTTTATTCATAAATTAAGAATGGGAAAAAAAGCAAATTCGAACGATTTTATGAGAAGAGTTCAAAAAAGACACGTTCTGGTTAAATACCCGCAAACTGTATACCAATCAATCATTTCGTAAGGTTTAGTGACGGGAACTTTGAAGATAAGAAGGGCCCGGGCCAGTTTTTCTGCTAGTGATGACAAACAACAGAGAACGATTATTGAAGCTCTACCCACACAAAATATCTGAAAAGACTGAAAAAAAAAACGGTGATTATTCAATAGTTTTTCGACATTTGGTTTGGTTTCTTTGTTTAATGGCATATCAACATTTGTAGGTTATCTAATGCCAAAGCCATTCTCCAAGAAGAACAGTAGTGGTACTATTTAACCCAAAGCTGGCAGGATAAAGGGGTTCCTACCGTTCCCAAGAGTATTTGCCCGAAAGTGAATATAATAGCGCGACTGGAGTACGAACTAGCTTACTACAATTCCACAGTCCATCGCTTTAACCATTACACCACGAGGACATCCCCTCGACATTTGGACCAAATTGAAAAATCAAACGAGCTGAATGAATGAGGGCCGCACGAGCGATGTTAAAAATCAAGTTTTGTGATAGATAAACAGAAGGGTACGCAACTATAGTTAAAGAACAGGGTAAGGAATAGGGCTCTGGTTATTGTAAAATAGCCAACTGTTGTTAATTGATAAAATATAGAGTATGGAACGAAATATATTTGCTTGTTTTTTATGGCATGCCAATCTTCTTGGGTTATTTAATGCCAAATCTATCTTTATCTAGAAGAACAGTAATGGTACTATTTAACTGGGAGGATAAAGGGGTTTCTACTTTTTCCAAATGTATTTGTCCGAAAGTGTACGTAATAGCGCGACTGGAGTTCGAACTCGCTTACTACGATGCCACAGTCCAGTGATTTAACCATTACACCACAAGGATACCACCTGAAATATATTTATAAACCCAGATAATGTTAAAAGGTTGAGAACGAGCTGTGATTAAATGACCAGATACGTGTAAAGAATAGAAAACGAACTATGGTTAAATATCCAGTTATGCGTAAAGAGAAGAACGTTAGCATTAGCTGTGGATTAACATCTAGCGATGAGTAAAGAATAAGGGACAAGCTTAGGAAAAAAGCCCAGGTATGGGTTAAGAATAAAGCACTAACGATTAGTAAATACCCAACTTTGGTCAAATACCCAGTTATGGGTATAGTGAAGAATACTAGCTGTGGTTAAGTAACTAGGTAAGAAAAGTTTTATTGTTAAATACCCAGCTATGAGTAAAGAGTTGGAAATGAGCTATAGTTAAATAACCAACTATGGGTAAAGAGTTGGAAATGAAGTATGGTTAAATATCCAGCTATGGGTACTGAGATTATAATAAGCTATGGTTAAACACCCTGCTATGGGTAAAGAGTTGGAAATGAGCTATGGTTAAATACCCAGCAATGGGTAAAGAGTTGGAAATGTCGTATGGCTAAATACCCAGCAATGGGTGAAAAGTCGAACGAGCAATGGTTAAATACCCAGCGATGGTTGAATAATATAGCATGAGCTATGGATGAAGACCAACCTTTGGGTAAATATTTGGGTAAACTGGGTTTCTGAGCCTTGGTAAATTAACTTCTCAGCGAGAAGGTACAACACTGATTTCAAAGTCGAGAAGATGAATGGGGCTAGCAATATCGCCACAATAAAACCTACCCACTTGCACAACAAAACAAACGATGAGGAAAACTGCAGATTGCTGACTGTACCTCCCCAACGACACTTTCTCGGTAGAAGTAGTTTGAAGAAAGAAAGAAAACGACAAATACAAACAGAAAGAAAATCAAATCTCTATAAAGATGTTTGTTCTTTGTGGGGTTTTTTACACGACAAAAAACTTCCTTTTTATTGATTGCATTGTATCATGTGACAAATAAATGATTTGTATACCACAGACAGAGTTCTGTGTAGTGGCTATAAGGGGATAAAATACCGAAACACTTCTCCCAGTTGAGGCTTCATCAAAAGAATGCTATGGTCACTGTTTGATGGTCGGCAAATGGAATCATCCACTACATTTTCCATCCTGTCGCATGAAGTCGACTGAAGCTCTTCAGAGGAGTAAGACACCCACCCCACAACGGGTGTCCTGGATATGACACTAAACTGAATCTGATGGTGAGGCTCCAGTGCTGAAGCTTTGGGAAATATTAAATTCCCCTTCATTGCCATGTAATGACAATGAAGGGGTACTCCGCATTCCCCAAAGTTCCAGCATTACTGGAGCCTCACCAGATTGTTTAATGTCGTATCCAGGACACTCGTTGGGGAAGGTCTTACCCTTCTTCAGAAATATAGTCGGTGTATTTTACAGCTCCAGCCGACTGGGCTATCAATTAACATTTAATTATCCTTGACGAACGATTATAGCTTCAAATTATCTTTAAAACAATTTACGGTTATATGACCTCAGGTATTCCGATAGAATGCGAATAATTTTTAAACAGATCTATTTCACCTTTTTTTGCCTAATGGGTAGAGTGTTCGCCAATGGTCTGGGAGGCCTGGGTTCAATCCCTAGTCGAGTCATACCAAAGACTTTAAAATGGTACTTGATACCTCTTTGCTTAACACTCAGTAATATAAGGTACTTATCAAGGGTAAAGTGGAGCAATCCAGGGAAAGGAGTAGCGCCCTCCCCTACAACTAGCTATTGAAAAGGGAGCCTTCTGGTCGCCCTCGACTACGGTCGCCAAGTTTACTTACTTACTATTTTGCCTAACGATGGAACCCTAATAGGTAGGACTACTTTGGGTTAAAGTAGTTCTAAGGGTAATGAAAATGAAGGGATACTTCATACAACCCTGATCTCTAGAATTGGGGCCCCACCATCCGATGCCTAGAACTTGGCTTTTGGGGACGTCTGACCTCTCTCCGTAGGATATAGCCAGTGTATTCTAAGTCCCGCTATTAGAGAAGGCAAATGATTCTGTATGATTCTAAATGAACTAAGCTACAAAACTCTACCACACCCAGATTACTCACCAAACCTCTCTCTGATAGACTTTTCCAAGAATCTCGTCAACTTCCTGAAAAAAATCATCTACCAAGCAACATCGAAAAACGCCTTCGAAGAATTTATCACTTCAAGAAATAAATTAATAAATTTCATTCTAAACAGAAATATCGTTTAGTATATTTTTAAATCAACGCGATATATATATATATATATATATATATATATATATATATATATGTGTGTGTGTGTGTGTGTGTGTGTGTGATAGACAAAGAGAGTGTGTGTGTGTGTGTGTATGCATGTATGTGTGTGCATACAAGGGGAATGTTGCATTTATTTGCATCACCTACCACTTAATAAAACTTGTCTACTTCAAATTACACCCAACCCCTGTGTTGATAAACCCCACCCCTGCGTGTTTCCAAGTTTGGAATGGCTTATGGAAATCATTTTCAGGGATAATATGCAGGTCTCGAAGCGCATTTATTTTTCTACCTTGATTGATTTCAGCTTTGGGAACAAAAAAATTCCATAGCACTCAAATTCCGGACTGTTGGGTGACGGTGTAATGGGATTTTCGTTACACTTATAAATACTCTGAATATGATCTTCGTCTGTTGACGTAGAAAGTCGTCTAGATTTGAAATTGTTCTTGGTTGATATATATATATATATATATATATATATATATATATATATGGGTGTGTTTATCAATCCTCTGCATAAGCACAATGCATTACAAGTTCAATTTTTAGTGCAGTTTAACAGGTTTTAATTCAGCGTTTTCCTTCTCCAATACTGGTTATCATACCAAGGTTAAAGGCCTTGTCTTCCCAACTATTTACCTATAGCTGGAAGGAAAACAGTTGGGAGCATTTCTTTCTCAAAAGTATTTGTACAATGTGAAAATCCTCGTTCAGAATTTGATCACAGTTCGCTGTAACCATTTCCTACGACGATAACCATTGAACCACGAGACAGACGTCTTATATGATGTCTTTTTTTAACATAGGGATCCATGCTCTGCCACACCGATGTGTCTGGACCACAAAGGAGACTATATTGACAAATAAAGCTCATTTGATCACGTTCCATGAGAGTATCTTGGTCAGCCAAAGGACCTTTCAGCTGACCTTCGTATATTTATTATCATCAAGTCGTGCTGGCAGCACGGACTTCCCTGACTCTCCCTCGCCATCCGTCTTAGTTATTTATCGCTCCTGATTGCTCATCTAGACAGTATCCAGTGTCCATGCAGAGCTAATGTATATAAGTCCTTGCGGCTTTGTATACGCAATGTTTTCTAAAACGTTACAGTAGTGTTCATTATTCAAGTTTCCCGATATATATTTGTATCTTTGGTTACAGAGTTTGAAAATTATTGAGGCTTATAATAAATAATACCTAATACTATCCGTTTTTTTATATCATGTTCCACAAGACAAGAAATAACAGGGCATAGCTAGACAACCTTGCCTTATCCAACGTAATCCTGACCTGGTACCTTCAGAATTGCATCACTTTTTAGAGCGCAATACGTCAATTAAAGATATAATCCAGTAGACTGACTATACAGGTGATTTGTTTCTAGTGGTGAAAGAAGCTTATAATAAATAATACCTAATAATATCCGTTTTGTTTGTATTGTGTTCCACTAGACAAGAAATAACGGTGAATAGCTGGAAAACTTTGCCTTATTCAACGTAATCCTGACCTGGTACCCTCAGAATTGCATTATTTTTGAGAGTGCAATACGTCAATTGAAGATATGAACCGGTAGACAGATGATTTGTTTCTAGAGGTGAAAGCTCACGTAGAACCAGCTCAAATTTTTATATGAGCTGATAACAGAAGAATAGAGCATCCATGTGTTACAAGTTCTCTGAGCCATTCCCCACGAGTTTTAAATTCAGAGTTTTTCCTTCTCCTGTGTCGATTTACGGCCCATCATTTTCTGATTTAAACTCAGTCGGCAGTGGGGCCCTAGAATACATCTACTGCATCTCTGAAGAAGGGTAACACCCCACACACAAATCAGTTACTTGCATATGACACAAAATAATCTGATGGTGAAGCTATTGTAATGCTGGATCTTTGGGGGAATGTGGAGTACCTTTTCATTGCCATCGCTCCAAGGTCCTATCTATTGTTCAAATCGAAGTCTTTGACATTTAAACTGAGAGCAAAGAAATGACTGTTTTATCATTTAACTGTGTGTAAATAAATGACTGATGTTTGATTGAATTGTTAATGATACTTAGCAATACTTGGAACCATTTATCTTTGTTGAAATACAAAACTAAAATGTTTGAAACAGAACAGTTTGATCATTGAACTGTATGTAAAGAAAAGACTGATGTTTAATTGAATAGGTGGTGATACATAATACATGAAATAATTTAAGTTTGTTGACTTATGCTAAATTGAATTGTTTGAAATAGAACTGTTTGGTTATTCAACTGTGTATAAACGAATCCCTAATGTTTAATTGAATTGTTCGTGCTACATAGCAATACTTGGAAATATTTAACTTTTGGCCATTGAACTGTGTGTAAACAATTGACTGATGTTAATTATACATAGCAATAATTAGAGCTATTTAACAGGGTTGATTTATGTTTACAAATCATATATATCAAATATAGATGAATAAACCGGATTTGGCATTAAGTAACCTACAATGATTGATATGCCATAAAACCAAACGAAACTAAAACTCTCTGCACTCTAAACAGGTCGTATTTCAGATCGACGTGCAGCCTACTTAGAGCCTCATGTGAAATCTCATTCTCTTCACCGCCATCGGAATGGTAGAGCGTTTACAATTCAAACTGTCCCAAGGCACACTTTTATTCCTCGATCGTCTAGTTTGATATTCAAAAAGTGTTGTGCTTCCGATAGGCCAAGGAAACGGGTGATTCCAAAACGGTAAACCCTTTTGGTAATGAACGTTCTGAACAGGGTAAGTCAATCCCTTCTTCGGAAGAACAATGATTCTGCTGTGGGTGTCCTCGTGGTGTAATGGTTAAAGTGATGGACTGCGGAATCGTAGTAAGCGTGTTCGTACTCCAATCGCACTATTACGTTCACTTTCGGGCAAATACCCTTGGGAAAGGTATGAACCCCCTTATCCTCCCAGCTATGGGTTAAATAGTACCACTACTGTTCTCCTAGGGGAATGGCTTTAGCATTAAATAACCTACAAAGGTTGATATGCCATTAAACAAAGAAATCAAACCAATGATGCAAGTGATTGAATACAACAGTTTGATTTCAGTATATTAAGAGAAATAGTCAACTATCGTTAAGCATCTATTATTGCTCTTGGAACATTATACAATCACGTCGTTTTTCCCTTTTCCGTTTAAATACATTACACAAGGGCTCCATTGGATTTAAATTTATAATAAAAACGGTTATTATTTGGTATTATTTATCAAACTTTACAGAATATTATCTTTTTCTTGCTTTCTGTTTCAACAAGGGCTCAACTAACCTTAAGTCCTATCAATCAAACATATTTATCTTTATTGCTTCTTGAGAAAAGTCTGCTGTCTTCTTTGCGAAATGTTTTCAAATATTTAATATGATCTTTACCATTCATGATTCCATCAATAAAATGTATCTCACCAGTCCCAAGCCCAGTTGATTGGAGCTACAGAATACACCGACTACATCTCTGCAGAGGAGTAAGACTTCTCTAATGAATGTCCTAGATATGACTCTAAACAATCTTATGGTGAGGCTCCAGTAATGTTGGAACTTTGGGAAATGCACTCTACCCCTTTATTTCCAACGCTCCCAAGTCCACTCTGGCTAACACTTGATTGGGTCCTATCTATGGGTTAAATAAAACTTTGACATTTAAACTGAATGCAAACAAATGACTTATAATTAATTGTAGATAAAATTATTTGTGTGAGATAGAAATACTTGAAACCATTGAACTCTATTTAAAAGAATGAACTTAGGCTTGTTTAAAAATGTTATCAACAAAATGTTTATTGATTATATATATTTGATACGTATGTATAAACAGATTTGGCATTAAATAACCCACAATGGATGATGTGTCATAAAAATAAACCAAACTCACCACTCCTATTGAAATCTTACACTTTGTTTTCGATGAATAGTGACTTTTTTATTCAAAAAATTGTAAGAAGTGAACTTACTGATGGATTATATATATATATATATATATGTTTCCAGACTTTTTTTTTTGTACAGGCATTTAAAATTGTCGTAGACTCTTGAAAATTCACTATGTTATTGCTATACATCTTTTGAGGTGACTAACCAATGTTTTTTATTCCAGGTTCAAACGAACAGCTACAGCAGCAATTGGAATACACCCTACTAAAGCCTGATTGTCACAGCTGGTGAGTTTCAAAAATGCAATCTGACACTTTAGAAGAACGATATACAACAAAATTCTGTTTTAAACTTGGAAAAAATGATGCCACAGAAACGTATGGAATGCTTCAGACTGCTTTCCGACCATCTTGCATGAATCGAGCATGAGTTTTTGAGTGGCATAAGAAATTCAAGGAAGCCAGGGAGTCTGTGAGGGATGATGAGAGGTGTCGGAGGAGTAAGGAAGTCAATACACCTAAGTTGATTGGCCAAAGGGTTAGGGTTAGGGTTACTATGTTGAGGTTGTAAGGGAGTTCAGAAAGAGATTCCGTCAGAAAAGGCCAGCACTCTTCAAATCAGGTCAGTGGCATTTCCACCAGAACAATGTACCAATCCCCAACTCCATCCTTGTCACAGACTATTTGAGCAAGATGGGCATCAAGACAGTTCCTCAGTCTCAGTCCAGATCTTGCTCCCTGTGACTTTTGGTTTTTCTCTAAGCTCAGGGGCTGTCGTTATGAGATAATTGAGGAGATGAAAGAGGGTGTGACGAAGGCCATTGACACGCTCACACAAGAGGACTTTCATGGGGCCTTTCAGAAGTTCTTAGAACGGTACAACAAGCGCATTGCAGCCGGAGGAAATTACTTCAAAGGAGACTAGAGTTTTATGTGTGTACTACCAATAAAATGGCCCACACGAAAAAAGTCTGGAAACTTATTTAATGATTCTCGTATATGTATATATATCATTATCATCAACAACGGGTCATGCTGACAGCATTTATTCCCTTGACTCTCTCTCTCTCTCTCCCTCTCTTTCTCTCTCTCTCTCCCCATCCGTCTCTATTGTTCATTGCCCCTGGCAGGTCCTCTAAACCACATCTAGTGTCCGTAAAGTGTCGGTGAATTTAATTTCTTGCTAGTTAACTAACACTAGTGTGTCCATTTGAATGAGTCCATAGAAGAAGGTTGCTTATATATATATATTTACCAAATTCTCCGCTGAGGCAGGATATGACACAAGGTCAAGTTTTAAGCGGAGTTTAACAGGTTTGAATTCAGAATTCCTTCTCCTAGACTAGTTGCCTCACCAAGGATGAAGAAACCAGTCTGTCCTACTATTTTACCCATAGTTGGAGGGAGAATAATTGGATTTATACCTTTCCCTAGGGTATTAGTGCTATGTGAAATGCAATCAGTCTCGTCCAGGATTTGAACTAGTGTCACCGTGTCCATTTCCCACGACGATAACCATTACACTACGGGCGCCTCCATTTTAGAAGGTCGCTTATAAGTTCGCCATTACTTCTCCAACAATGCACCCCATGTTTCATTCGTCTTGAATGGTTTGTAAGATGGTTGTATAGCTGCCGTTTTGAGGGGTGCTGCATCCAGAATTTGTTCAAAACAGCTGGAAGTATTCTTGTATAGTTCCTATCTACCTTTTTCTCTATGGGTTTTCTTAGAGACTAGGTGGTGCATCCTTACAGTATCACCGACACAGACAAGAATTCCCATTTTATTTCATCAAAGAAATCAGATTTCCATATGATCGATAACCTATAGGTAGCTATCTCCATCTTCCCTATGTGTATGGTGACACCGCTTTCAGTAGATGAGATACTGCTGTCGGAGTATACAAAATGGTCTATTAATTTCATGGCCTTCTATTTAATGCGAAGATGGCTCTATCTTGTTTAAAACACATGATTTCTGTTTTATCTTTGTTTCCGTAGAGACCAATATCTCTTGCTACAAGTTCAATGTTATGCAGCAATGATTCTGCTTGGGCTGGTGTATTTGCGAGAATCGCTAGATCATCTGCGTAATCGGAATTCGTGATAGTTTCTGCGGGATATAGTCTTTTTTTGCTTTTTTAGTGTTAAATCCTTTCCTTTCATTTGATCTATTGACGTTCATATTCCGTAATCTAAGCAGATTATAAATCAAAATAGTGTCCGTTATCTGCTTGCAACACACCAGCAACAATTTCAAAGAAATTGATCTTACAAACACGGGAGCGAACCACAGCTTTCATGTTTTTTAAGCACTACTGTAGCAGTAACAGACTTTATGGGGAGACCATATGTTCGTACTATTTGCTCCAACTTTCCTCTGGAATCAAATATCTTGGAGAATATATATATATTAGACCATCGGTCTAATTAGTAGAGTGTTCGCCAATGGTCCGGGAGACCGGGGTTCAATCCCAGACGAAAGATTCAAAAAATGATACTTGATGCCGCCTTCTTTAGCGCTCAGCACTATAAGGTAAGGATCAAGAGTAAAGTGGGGCAATCCAGGGGATGGAGAAGCACTCTCCCCTACGCCTTGGTGTTGTAACTATTGAAAAGGGAGCCTTCGGATCACCCTTGACTAAGGTCGCCAACTTTACTTACAACATATATATATATATATATATATATATATATATATATATATATATATATATGAAACTCACATCAAGAGTTTCATCTGATGATCAAATTTTTAATTTTAGGCATGAAACCAACATAAAAAAATTAATTTCTTTTAGGTTTTAACATACTCCGCCGGTGAGCATTTGAGCACTTTCTTGATTTAGAAAAAACGTTTTTAAACGACCTGTTTTCACATACACACACACACACACACACATACACACACACATAGTTGAATGCAGAGTTTTCTTTCTTTTAGATGGGTTGCTTCACCAAGGCTAAAGAAATCAGACTGTCCTACTATTCACGTACAGTTCGGAGGAGAATAAATGGATTCATGCCTTTCTTTTGGGAATATGCGAGAAAGAAACGCAAAATCAGTATTTAAACTCAGGTCAGCGATTCCATTTCCTGTGATGATAACCGTCGCGCTAAGCGCGAGCGTATGTATGTGTCCATAGACGATAGTATGTGTAAGCAAATGCGTTTTCGAAAGAGCGTGTGTTCGCGTATATTATTAGGTATGTATGCGAATGTATGTGCATATTGTATGTGTGTGCGTTTGATTAAGTGGGTGAATGTGTGTGTACGCTCATGTGTGTATGTATGTGAATGTTTAACTGTCTGTATGTGTGTATGTTCAAGTGTGTATCTGTGTATGCATATATGTGTATAAGAGTATGTTTGTGTGTGTATGTGAATGTATGTGTATGTGAGTGTAGATAGATGTGTATATGTGCGTGTATATTTGTGTGTGTGTGCGTAAGAGGATGTATGTATGTACGTATGTATGTATGTATAAGTGTGTTCATAACCGCTGAGTTAAACTGGTTAATCCGAAGTGGAATTAAAACGACAATAAACCGCTGGCAAGTGTTTCAACTCTCATAAAACTGGATTTAACCTGATGTCGTAAGTTGTTCAAAATAATCCCTGGTGAAATAAATATGGCCAGCTGTCATCGGCAACACTTTGTTTTTATATAATCGGCTTCGGGTGGATGTGTACAGCTAGATTACTAAGGACAACGATGCATTTGCAAGACTGGCGATTTTTATCACCAGTGTATGGAAACCAGCTTCGAGAGGATCAGATTTTGCACAGGTAAACCCACTTCTTTTTTCAATGTGGATTACAAATGGAAATAAGTAGAAAATAATTGAGGTATAGCAAAGTATTTTAAAGCATTGAAAAACATATAAATTACAAAGTATATATATATATATATAACAAGTCCTGGAGGCAACACCCCACAAAGCCCCAACTGTACGGCCACTTACCTCCCATCACGAAAACTATCAAAGTTCGACGAACCAGACATGCTGGAGAAGCAGGGACGAGCTCATAAGTGATCTTCTCCTATGGACCGCGTCATATGGCCGAACAAAAGCAGGACGACCCGCTCGAACCTACATATAGCAGCGCTGTGAGGATACGGGATGTAGCCCTGAAGACCTGCCAGAAGCGATAAATGATAGGGACTGGCGAGAGAAAGTCAGGGATATCCGCGCTGGCGGCACATGATGATATATATATATATATATATATACGAGACGCATGCGATTCCAGACTTTTTTCGTATGGGCACTTTTATTGATAGTACATACATGAAACTCTAGTCCCCTTCGAAGTAATCTCCTCCGGCTGAAATACACTTGTTCTACCGTTCCAACAACTTCTGCAAGGCCTCATGGAAGTCCTCTTGTGTCAGCTTGTCATTGAACTTCGTCACACCCTCTTTCATCTCCTCAATTGTCTCATAATGACAGCCTCTGAGCTTAGGGAATAACCAAATGTCACAGTGAGCAAGATCTGGACTATAGGGACGGTGAAGAACTGTCTTGATACCCATCTTGGTCAA
>CAUZXS010000287.1:115000-127500 GCA_963585895.1 Sepioteuthis lessoniana | reverse complement strand
CTTCTAGACTGGCTATCATACTCTGTATGCCCTACTATTTACCCTTATTTGAAGGAAGATTAGTTGGATTCATATTTTTGCTTTGGGTATTAGCGCTATGTGAAATGCAAAAAGCCTTGTCTAGGATTTGAATTCGTGCCGCGGTACCCATTTCCAACGAGGGTAACCATTACGCTACGAGTATGTAGCTGTGTATATTTTACAAGAACATGACGGAATCTCATCATTTTGTAGATGCAAATGGAAAATGCGATGTATATTATAAAAAAGTTGACGAATACATTAATTTTTCTTTCAGTTTAATATTTCCATTTCTTCGGTATTTCATTTACTTTTTAATGAAAAGAATCATAGTATAAAAAGGACGGCAAGTTAAATAAAAATTGAATCAACTAATTACGATTTCTTTGTTTAATGGAATATCAACACTTGTTGGTTATTTAATGCCAAAGCAAACCTTCTAGAAGAATAGTGGAGGTACTATTTAACCCATTGCGAACGGGGGGGGGAATAAAGAGGGTCATAACTTTAATCAATAGTATTTTTTCGATAGTGAACGTAATAGAACGTCTAGAGTTCAAACTCGCTTACAACGATTCCGCAGTCCATCGCTTTAACCATTACAAGTTTAAAACAGACTTTTATTGCATATTGTTCTTTTAAAGTGTCCTCACGTCCAGATTGCATTTTTGAAATTCACCAGCTGTGACAATCAGGCTTTAGCAGGGTGTATTCCAATTGCTGCTGTAGCTGTTCATATTAACCTGAAATCATAAAAACTGGTCAGTCATCTCATCAGATGTATAGCAATAACATACTGAATTTTCAGGAGTCTATGCGCAGATCATTCAGTATCGACAGTAGCTGTTAATTTAGTGTTAGAAAAAACGATCCAAGACGTATAATGTCTTTTGATATTTTTTGCTTGCAATATGTATTTTTTTTTTCTGTTTAAATTGAATCAGTCAATTTTCCCAGTGGTTAGAGTATTCGCCAAAGGCTTGGGAGACCGCGATTCAATCCCAAGTCGAGTCATACCAAAGACTCAAAAAATAGTTCTTAATATTTCCTTGCCTAACACTCAACATTATCAGGTATGTATCAAGGGTAAAGTGGAGCAATCCGGGGAAAGGAGTAGCACCCTCCTCTACACCTTGGTTGGTTGGTTGGTTGGTTGCTTTCTTTTTTTTAATGGCATACAACCTTTGTAGGTTATTTAATACCAAAGCCATCCTTCGAGAAGAACAGTAGGGGTACTTTTTAACCTATAGCTGGGACTCGGTGTAGTAGCAATTGAAAAGGGAACCTTCGGGTTGCCCTCAACCATAGTCGCCAACAATTACTTATTATAGTTGGTCTTAAAAGGTGGCATTAATATAAGTAATTTGCTAATGTAAATTGTATATAAATAACTCCCTCAGAGAATATTGAACCAATTAACAAAAGAAAGATCTAAATAAAATCAGTATAGCTCAACGGATCAAGAAAAGTAACCAAGATTCTTGTGTCACTATTACACAAATTGGCAAAAGATATATACCGAAATCCCTCATTGCTTTTTAAAGGGACAGTGCATTAAGTTGATAAAAGGTGGTTGAAATATTCATGTAATATAATGGCCGAGGGATTTCGTTTTATGCCTTTGGGTTTAGTTAGACTGAGAACCTTTCGGCTCAGTGCATGGGTTATTTAGGGGCAACATTAACGCAGGTGTTCACGTGCGCGCGCGCGGAGCGGACGTGTCACTCAGAGATGTCACAATAGCCCAGATGAGAAACAGGGCGACAGAGTGCGAATGACGTCACGCACCGGAAGCGCAAGGAGGATTTGGGGAATTTTGAAGAAAGTTAGTTGAGTTGAGTCCTGCCTCGGGAGCAGACGGTTGACTTTCGCTTGCTCGCCGAAGCCAGGCCAGTGGCCTTTTGGTGGGTGCCGAACCAGATGGGGGGTGCAGATGAAAAAGCCACAATAGAAAGAATGTGTATCTCTCTTTTTATGTCGAAGAACCTTTAAACCCAAAGGTGATAAAAAGTTTCGTACTTGAACTAAGAAGTCGTAAGTGTTTTTCGTGTTTCGAGATTCCTATATTCTATGTTATATATATATATATATATGAACACTATATGTCCATTTCACATATCCGTATCAGGCTATGGTACAGTAAGTCTCGCATAAACCTTCATGTACCTTTGAAAATTCACACACAGACATATATAGACAACAGAGACATTTCTACATATACACTTGCATTCACTCTATCTTATTTGATTTGATTTTGTATTTCCCTTTTTATTTACTTGTTCCGGGCAATAGAATATGTTGTTCATTGTATATAATTGTTGTTGGCGACCTAAGTCAAGGGTGATCCGAAGGCTCTTTTTTCAATAGCTACTTCACCGAGGTGTAGGAAAGAATGCAGCTCCATTCACTGGATTACCCAACTTTACCCTTGATCCTTATCTCATAATGCTGAGTGTTTGGTTTGGTTTCTCTATTTAATGGTACATCAACCTTCGAAGATTATTCACCACTAAAGCCATCGTTGTTGAACTGTAGGGATACATTTTAAAAGTGCTCATTCCTTTCTAAATGGTTTTAGTTCGCAAATGAACGTAATAGCGAGACTGGTGTTCGAATTGGTTCACTGGGATGTTGTAATCAGCAGGGTAGCTACTACATCACCGGGACTCTGCCCCAAAGGATTTTAAGAAACCGCGCAAAAAGAGTATAAGACTAGACATGGCTAGGTGGGAAAGGTCATCCCCTGGAAATTGTGCAAGAATTTTAAATTTGACCATACGAACAAATCTTATATGCACATGCAAGAATACGTCCTAGAAAATGAGATGCATGAAATTTTCCGGGATTTTGAGATACAAACGAATCACATAACCTCGGCTAAACGACCAGACCTAGTGAGAGTCAACAAAATCAGAGAACCTGCCGAATAGTGTATTTCGCCATTCCGGCAGACTCCAGGCTAAAACTGAAGAAAAGCGAGAAGAGAGATACATACCTAGACCTTGCTAGCGAACTGAAAAAACTATGGAACATGAAAGTTACGGTGATACCAATTGTAATTTGTGTGCTCGGTACTGTCATGAAAGGTTTGATACAGGAACCGCAGGACTTGGAAATAAGAGGACGAGTGGAAACCATCCAAACTACAGCATTGTTGAGATCGGCTAGAATACTGAGAAGAGTCCTAGAAACCTGAATTGACTTGCTGTCCCTTAGGCTCCAGTGAAAGACCATCAGCTAAAGCTGGTGTTAAAAACTCACGAGGAGTATAATATCTGAAAAACTCATCAGAAGTGAAATAATTATGATGATAATAATAATGGTCTCCCAAAGCTAATAATCTACAAAATACAAGACGAACAGATAAAGTTTATCGAGAAAACCATTGTAACATATTGACCTTCGACCCAGCCGTCAATCGAGAAACAGGTTCATCCGGTCGAAGATATCAAGATATAACCTTGACCGTGGACTGGTTGAATTCGGTGCAAATGCGACGCTCACAGGAAGCAGGTGAACGTCAAACAATTATATAACCTGGTGCCACAGAGAGTTTGGGTAAGTTGGAGTCAGTTGCAGAGGAGTTCGAGTTACAGTTCGAGGCAGTGAGAACCAGCTCCCAGCAGAGGGCTTGGGCCCTCAGGACCCCCGGTTGAACAGCTCAGCAGAATGAGAAAGAAGCGCTGCTATTGTCAGAGGAACTTGGGGTCAAAATGTTGCAGTCTGTTCAGTCTCCAACTCACCTTTCACACACAACCCTTTCGCAACCCTTTCGAATAAAGTGTGAGAGGTATATTTTTCTAAAGAAGTGTGTTCGTTCGTCATTATTGCTGATTATGTTTCCGCATGTATATGTATACGTATAGTTGTATCATACGGCTATACAACACCATGAAAAAACTAGAGAGTATAATTGACAACAGAACGAAAAAGTTTAGCGGTGGTGAAGATCCAAAGAGGTATATTCTAAGGAGATGCGCTATCACCATTGTTATTTGTAATAGCGATGGTGCCACTCAATCACATTTTTAGGAAATGCACTAGTGGATACAAACTTAGTTAATCGCAAGAAAAGATCAACCACCTAATGTACACAGATGACATCAAACAGTTTGCCAAAAACGAAAAAGAATCGAAAATCCTAATACAGGTAGTGAGAATATATAGTCATAATATAGGGATGGAATTTGGCAGAGAAAAATGCGCCAAGGTATTAATGAAAAGTGGGAAATGACATATGACAGAAGGAATAAAACTATCAAATCAAGAAAAAATCAGAACCCACAGAGAAAAGGAAACCTAGAAATATTTAGGAATATTGGAAGCTGGCACCGTCAAACAAGTGGAGATGAAAGAAAAATTTTTAAAAGAGTACCTCAAGTGAATGAGAAAGCTACTGGAAACCAAACTTATGAAAGGGATAAATACCTGGGCTGTTCCCCACGTAAGATACTCGGGACTATTCTTGAAGTGGACCAAAGAAGAACTTAAACAATGGACCAAAGAACAAGAAAACTAAAGATGATGCATAGGGCCTTAAATCCCAGAGATGATGTAGAGAGATTATATGTATCAAGAAAAGAAGGAGGAAGGACTTACCATTATTGAAGATAGCGGTGACGCATCGACACGACTCGAAAACTACATAGAACGGCACGGAGAAAGACTGATTATAGCCTCCGGAAACAATACTGACGACACGAGGATCAACTGAAAAAACTTAACCAGAAAACAAAAATGCGAAGGAAAACAACCGTATGGACGTTTTAAGTGACTAACAAGCGACATCTCACACGATAAAACGTGGACGTGGCTACAAAATACAAACCTCAAGTGAGAAACTGAATCTTTTCTAATAGCAGCACAAAACAACGCCATAAGGACCAATCGTATCAAAGCAAGAATAGATCAGATGCAACAAAAAAGTAGATGTAGATTATATGGTGACAGAGACGAAACGATCAATCACGTAATAAGCGAATGCAGCAAGCTATCATAAAAAGAGTATGAGACTAGACACGACTGTGTAGGCCGAGATCAGCTGGAAATTATGCAAGAAAGTGAAATATGACAATACGAACAAATGCTACTGCATAACCCAGAAACGGTCCAGGAGAATGAGACGCACAAATTCCTCTAGGATTTTGAGATAAAACAGATTACCTAATCCCGGTCAGAGGACTAGTAGTAATCTCTAGTAGTAATCTCTAGTAGTAATCAACAAGAAAAAAAGAAACTTGCCGAATTGTGGACTTTGCTGTGTCGGCTGACCACCGAGTAAAATTGAAAGAAAGCGAAAAGACAGATAAGTTCCTCGATCTTGCCAGGGAATAAAAAAAAACTGTGGAACGTGAAAGTGACTGTACAGTCACCAAAGGATTGATACAGGGACTGGAGGACTTGGAAATAAGTGGACGAGTGGAGGCCATCCAAACTACATTATTAAGATCGGCTCGAATACTGAGGAGAATCCTGGAGAATTGAGGAGACTTGCTGTCGCTCAGACCCCAGTGAGAAACCTTCGGCTAACGCTGGTGTGAAAAACTGGAAAAAGAGTAGAATGATAATAAGTATATGGACCTTACTAGCGAACTGAAAAAACTAAGGAACATGAAAGTGACGGTGATACCAATTGTAATTTGTGTACTCGGTACTGTCATCAAAGGTTTGGTACAGAAACTGGAGGACTTGGAAATAAGAGGACGAGTGGAAACCATCCAAACTGAAGCATTATTGAGATCGACTAGAATACTGAGAAGAGTCCTGGAAACCTGAAGAGACTTGCTTCCCCTCAGATCAAAGTAAAACACATTCAGCTAACACTGGTTTGAAAAAATTTTTAAAGAGAAATAAATAGTTGGTGAACGAGTGGAGACCATCCAAACGACAGCATTGTTTAGGACGGCCAGAATACTGAAAAGAGTCCTGGAGACTTGAGGAGACTTGCTATCACTCAAACTCCAGTGAAAAGCCATCAGCTAACGCTGATGTGAAAAACACCAAAGGAATAATGATAATACCCGCTGAAGAATAGTGGACTATTCTTGAACATCTAAGTACTAAGAAATAAAAAAAAAGCTTTGGAACATAAAAGTGACGTCGATACCAATTGTAATTGGTGCGCTCGCAACGATCCCCAAAGGTTTAATAAAGGGGCTGGAAGAGTTGGAAATCTGAGGACGAATCGAGACCATCCAAACTACAGTATTGTTGAGGTCGGCTAGAATACAGGGAAGAGTCCTGGAGACTTGAGAAGACTTGCCGACACTTAAATTACGGTGAAAGACCATCAGAGAAGAAGAAGAAGAAGAAGAAGAAGAAGAAGAAGAAACAGCTAGGTCGAACCGAAAATCAATTTTTAAAAGTTAGAAAACAAAGTCCAAATATTTATGAACGGAAATAGATTTTTGAAAAATAGGAAAACAAGAATAAATCACCGAGAAAAAAAAACAGCTGTAGGGATAATTCAGGCGACAAATTAAAGAATATGTAGATCCCTGTGGAAGAATAGCTATAATACTATTTACGTGGTGCATTCAATAGATTTCCAAACTTTTTTGAACAGACATTTAAAATTGTCGTATAACTCTTAAAGATTCAGTATGTTATTGCTATACATATTATGAGATGACTGACCAATTTTTATGATTTTAGATTCAAATAAACAGCTACAGCAGCAATTGGAATACACCCTACTAAAGCCTGATTGTCACAGCTGGTGAATTTCAAAAAGGCAATCTGGACGTGAGGACACTTTAGAAGAACGATATGCAATAAAATTGTGTTTTAAACTTGGAAAAAAATGCCAGAGAAACGTATGGAATATTTCAGACTGCTTTTGGAGCATCTTGCATGAATCGAACATGAGCTTTTGAGTGGCATAAAAGATTCAAGGAAGACAGGGAGTCAGTGAGAGATTATGAGAGGTGTCAGAGGAGTAAGGAAGTCAGAGAGTTGATTGGCCAAAGGGTTAGGGATATGGTTAGGGTTAGGTTTACTATGTTGAGGTTTTTAGGGAGTTCAGGAAGGGATTCCGTCGGAAGAGGCCAGCACTCTTCAAATCGGATCAGTGGCATTTCCACCAAGACAATTCACCAGCCCACAACTCCATCCTTGTCGCAGACTATTTGACCAAGATTGGCATCAAGATAGTTTCTCACCCTCCCTATAGTCCAGACCTTGCTCGCTGTGACTTTTGGTTATTCCCTAAGCTCAGAGGCTGTCGTTATGAGACAATTGAGGAGATGAAAGAGCCTGTGACGAAGGTCATTGACACGGTCACACAAGAGGACTTCCATGGAGCCTTCCAGAAGTTGTTGGAGCGATACAAGTGCATTGCAGCCGGAGGAGATTACTTCGAAGGGGTCTAGAGTTTCATATGTGTACCATCAATAAAAATGGCCATACGAAAAAAAGTCTGGAAACTTATTTAATGATCCTCGTAAATTGTGCGTTTATATTTTCATTTTTGTGTACTTTCTCAAGATTTTTTAAAAAAACCTAACTAGTACTACCACTCAGAGTGAACCTGGAAGTAATGGCAATAAAGAGGTAACCTACATTCGTCCAATCTCCAGAACTGGATCTTCACCATTGTCTGTAGTATAGTGTTATATCTAGGACAGTCATTAGAGGGTGGCTCTTACCCTTTTGCAAATATACAGTCAGCGTATTTTACAGCACTAGCCTACCGGCATATATATATATATATATATATATATATATATATATATCCTAGCTAGTAGCCTAGGCGAAATGATTGGGGCTGTAGAATACATCGACTGCTTCTCTGCAGAGGTGTAAGACCTCCCCGCTACGAGTATCCTGTATATGACACTAAACAATCTGATGGTGAAGTTTCAGTTGTGCTGGGGCTTTGGGAAATGTCGAACACCCCTTCATTGCCATTACTCCCAAGTCCACTCTGGCCCGGAATAGTAGCACCTGATAGGGCCCTATCTGAACCTAAACTGAATTAGCTGAATTAGAACTATTTGACTAAACTTAATAGCTTGAAATAGAAATGTTTATGACAATTAAACTGTATACTCATGCTAAACTGAATTATTTGAAATAGAACTGATTATTTGTTTAAAAATGGATTTGGCATTAAATAACCTAAAAAGGTTCATATGCCATAAAACCCAACCAACCAACCAGTCGAAATAAAATAAAACTTATTGATTTTTTTTTTAAATGTTAAGGAAGTAGTTATTTATGAGTACTATTATGTTGCCTACCCCACAAAACAGAAGCTGTATGGCCACCTACCACCCATCACGAAAACCATCAAAGTTAGACGAACCAGACATGCAGAATACTGTTGGAGAAGTAAGGACGAACTCATAAGCGATATACTCAGGTGGACACCTTCGCATGGACGAGCAAAGGCAGGTCGACTAGCAAGAATCTATATAAAACAGCTCTATGCCGATACAGGATAGGGCCTTGAAGACCTCCCGGGAGCGATGGACGATAAAGACGAGTCGTGAGAGAAGGTCAGAGAGATACATGCTGGCAGCGCGACATGAGGATGATGATGATGATGAATATTATGTGGGGAATACTTTAATTGTAGTCGAAAAATGAACAGCTTTTAAGAGCAGAGATTTTTGTCTTTGTTTCTTTTGAGAAAGGATTTTTTTTTTTTTTTTTTTTAGTTATTCTAAAAAATCTGATTCTTATTTGTTATTCTAAATGGGACTGAATCGTTTACAGAGACAAAGGTAAGAAGAAGAAGAAGAAGAAGAAGAAGAAGAAGAAGAAGAAGAAGAAGAAGAGACATGTGAATAAACCTCAGCATCAATCGAAAACGTTGATCAGTGTTCAAAAAAGAACAAAAAATAAATAAATAAATAAAAAAGAAGAACAACAAATTCTTGTTTGTGACAAGAGGGATTATGATTTCATTATCCGGTGCATTTAACTCTTATTAAGATATCGTCTGGAAATGCTAACTACTACCGACTAATATTCGCCATTTTGGAAAACATTCAAATAATTTATTTTCCTTTCTTTATTAGAAGATAAATTTTAAACACTCTAACTCGAATTTCACGTTGTAATCTATCTATCTATCTATCATATTATATATATATATAGTGTTCCTATCTATCTATCTATCTATCATTATATATATATATATATATATATATATATATATCATCATCATCATCATCATATCGTGCTGGCAGCACGGATATCCCTGACCCTCTTTCTCCACTCTTCCCTATCGTTCATCGCCCTAGGCAGGTCTTCAGGACAACACCCTGTATCCTCACATAGCTGCTGAATGTACGTTCGTGCTGGTCGTCCTGCTTTTGCGCGGCCGTGTGTGGGGATCCATAAGAGTACATCTCTTATGAGTTCATCTCTGCTTCTCCAGCAATGTCCTGCATGTCTGGTTCGCCTAACTTGAATAGTTTTCGTGATAGGGGGCAGGTGGCCGTACAGTTGGTGTCTTGTTGGGTGTTGCCGCCAGGACTTGTTGAGGATTGCACGCAGCATTCTTGTGTAATTGCCATCTAGTTTCTTCTCCAGCCGTTTTGTTAGCGTCCATGTAGTGCATCCATATAGCAGTATCGATGTGACCGCTGCCTGGAAGAAACTGCGTTTCATTTTATCGGTTAGGTCTGATTTCCATATAGTCGATAGCCTATTGATAGCTGTCCATGCTTTCGTTAACCTCGTTTCGATGTCCTTTTCGGTTGATTCGACGCTGCTTCCTAGGTACGTGAATTTGTCTACTAGTTTAAGAGGGGTTCCTTCTAGAGTGGAGATGTCCCCCGTTTGGTTATAGCACATATATTCCGTTTTATGTGCATTAACATGGAGGCCTATGCTTGCTGCTGCTCGTTCCAAACTATGCAGAAGTGTTTCGGCTTGGTCAGGTGTATTTGCCAGTATCGCTATGTCATCGGCGTAGTCGGCGTCGGTAATTGTTGTTGCGGGGTATCTTCTGCTTCTTTTCTTCGTCAGTTCGAAGCCATTCTCTTTGATTTTGTCAATCGATGTTCTAAGTACGTAGTCTAGACAAATGATAAAGAGATACGGAGCCAGCGTGTCTCCTTGTAGTACTCCTGCTACTATGTCGAAGTATTCTGTGTCTCCATCTGGTGATCGTACTTTTACTTTAGTGTTTCTATAGAGAATCGTTATTGCCGCTACGGTTTCTTTAGGTATGCCGTACGCTAGTAGGATTTGTTCCATCTTTCCTCTGTGAATGGAGTCGAAAGCCTTGGTAAAGTCGACAAATATTAATGTCGCTTGTAGGTTCTTTGCCCGTACACCTTCAAGGATTCTGCGGATGGTTAATATTTGTGAGGTCGTAGATCTATTTCTTCGGAAGCCATTTTGGTTTTTTCTAAGTATGTTGTCGATTTTGGGTTCTATTCTGTTTCGTAGTAGGGCATTGTAGATTTTGGCAGCTATGGATGTAAGTGTTATGCCTCGGTAGTTTTTGGCTAATTCGAGGTCCCCCTTTTTAGGGAAGGGGAGTATGTATCCCTTCGTCCATCTATCTATCGGATTTTGATTGTATACTGCGTTGCAGTGTCGGAGCAGTATGTCGTCGAATTGTCTGGTCTTCCATACTTCCGGGGGAATTTCGTCCAGTCCTGCAGCTTTTCTATTTTTAATTTTTCTGAGAACCGAGTCGAGTTCTTCTTGTGTGAACGGTCCAAGTTTAATGTCTAATTGTTTGCTAATTATTCTGGTGATTGGTTCAGGCGTTATTTTTGGTGGGTTTCCAAGTAAGTTTTCGAAGTGCTGTTTCCACAGTTTTATTCTTTCTTGTTGGTTTGCTGCTTTAAGTTTCGCTTTGGCCGTGTTCTTTCTTCTGCTCACTTCGTTTATTGTTTGCCAGGCAATTCTAGATTGTCTATCTTCCACCGAGTCTCTATGTTCTTATCTATCTATCTATCTATCTATCCCAATATTCACATGTTTCTATCTAATATCAATTATCGACATTTGTCTAATTATCTTAATAATATTTAACGAATTTACTAAAATTAGTTGTTCATTTACTTAAGTGGCTCATTAATTGTTAGGAACTCTCAATAGAGGTCAGAAAAGAGGAGGGAAAAGAAAATGTTGTTGAAAGAAAGAAAAAAAAAATAGAGAAGTCTCCACGAACACAATCCCTTAACCTTTGGACATTTTATTTAAGATAGATAGATAGATAGACAACAGGCATACGAACGTAACAATTACATTAGGAACAAGAATCTAGCATTGCGCTTCTGTTCCAAACGAGAAGAGCTGATTATTTTTGTAAATTTTGAACTCTGAAGAAACGCTTGAAGAAAAAGATTTGAACGGCAAAAGTATGATGGGTAGTGTTTTGGACAAATCCTGGAAATAGCATCCTAGAAAACAGCAGCTGTACAGCCACTTACCGCTCATCTCACAAACCATCCAAGTAAGATAAGCTAGACATGCTGGGTGCTACTAAGGAAGTAATGACGAACTCATAAGTGATGTTTTCCTATGGACTCCTGCACATGAACACACTAGTGTTAGCCGAAAAGCAAAAATTTACATTCATCAGCTCTATACGGACACTAGGTGCCGTCTAGACAAGTTACCAAGATCATAGGTCGATAGGGATGCATAGCGAGAGAGAGCCAAGGAAATCCATGCTGTCTTGATGTTAATGATGATTCTAATACCTTACTTTTATCAGTTTAAGATAATTTCTGAAATGATTTTGAACTGCATTAAAATTTTCATTAAGATATATATATATACTCTTCGATGTTCACAATGCATGAAATATGAAGTATTTACCTGCTTAAAATGAATATGAAGATACTTTTTTTCATATAGCTGGAAAGTATTATTTTTAAAGTAACTTTGATATAAAATAACCAAAAAAAAACAACCAACCAACCAGTCAAAAAACAACCAAGTAGCCGAAAAAAATAGCCAATCTGCCAAAAAAAATCCAACCAGCCCCCCCCAAAAAAAAAACAATCAGCCAAAACAAACAACTAGCGAGGAAAAAAAAAATAACAACCAATCAACCAACCAGCCAACCAAGCAAAAAAACATCAAACTAACCAACCAACCAGCCAAATAAAAACAATCAACCAGCCAACCAACCAAACAACCAATCAAATTAACATTGGTGATTCGCTTTGTGAACTTGCTGACATTTTAATAGGAATTTCAACACAAATCACAAATGACTTAAAGTGGTTCTTCTTGGGGAATTAGAATGACAAGAAACGTTCACGTGATGAGTAAAATTCTTTTCGTCCTTCCTTTTTGCAACAATCTCGAATTGGGGTAAAGAATTAAAGTTATGCATTTTGGTTAAAGCGGGAAAATGTAATCGGATCAAAATGGGAAATCCATAAATTCATTCTTTCTTTTGAGCCATTCTGTTCTAAAAATAATTGCGTAAACATATTTCTTTGGAGGAACCAGTTATTCTTTGTTAGAGCCAAATGTACTGATCTAACAAACTATCAATC
>CAUZXS010000287.1:0-110000 GCA_963585895.1 Sepioteuthis lessoniana | reverse complement strand
ATTAAACGGATAACCTTAATACCTGCAAGAGGACGAGGCCAAATGTAAACTTAACAAAAAGAGAGAGAATTAGCCGTGTATTGGATTTTGCAGTTCCAGCGAAATAGAGGGAAAATTAAAGAAAGCGAAAAGATAGACAAATACTAGGACCTTGCCAGAGAACATAGAAAGCGGTATAATATCAGTGTGACGGTGATACTGATTGTAATTGGCACATTTGAAAAGGTCCCCAAAGGCTTAGAAAGGGAACTGACTGGAAGAGTTTGAAATCGGTTGACGAATCGAGACCATAAAAACTACAGCCTTACTAAGATCGGCCAGAATACTGAGAAGAGTCCTGGAGACCTGAGGAGACTTGCTATCACTCAGACTCCAGTGAAAGAATTCAAGCGAACGCAGGTGTGAAAAACTTACAAGGAGTAAAAATGATAAGGATAATTTTCTAATAATCATATATGTATATACGTATCCTCACAGAACAACTCTTATCTAATAGAAATAATTTCCATGCCTTCATGAAGATTTCAGTAATAATTCCTATCAAATTCAAAAGCTTATATTCATCACTTATTTGCGGACACTGAATTTTCTCAAGAGGACTTGCTCAGAGCGATGACTGATAGGGATGGATGGCTAGAGGAGTCAAAGGAATCCATGCCGTAGCAACGCGTTGATGATGATGAAAAGTCTAAAAAAAAAGGGCGTCTATTTTTTATATTGAATTCGAAACGAAAATGAAGACCGAATAATGTCCGAAACTAACTTCTAAGTTTTACTCGATTTCGGCAAAGTTATCTGCTCGGATATATATAGTCATCCATAGACAGACTGTTTCGTTGTATTCAGTGGGGCTATATATATATATATATAACCCAGTCTGCTGGGTCACCAGAACCGACTGGCTGAATCTCTACAAATAGATAAGATCCCCTCCAACGAGTGTCTTGGATATGACATTAAACCATCTGATGGTGAGGCTAAAGTCCAGGAGCTTTGGTGGGTGTGGAGTACCCCATCATTGAAATTACTCCGGTCCTCTCTAACCTGGGGTGATAGCATCTGTAACGGATCCATCAATGGATCAAATAGAACTAGTGTTCTGGATATGACTGATAATGAGGCGCCAGTCATGGAGCTTTGAGGAATGTGGCATACCCCTTCATTGCCATTACTTCCAGGTCCACTCTGAACCTGATTAGTAGTACCTGTTAGAGTCCCATCTAGAAATATTTACTACTTTAAATACTCGAAACGATTTAACTATGTGCAAACAAATGACAAATGTTGAATTGAATTATTAGTATTACATAGCAATAGTTGGGACCATTTAATTATGTACAAACGAAAGAATGATGTGGAATAAAATTATTAAAGTTGAATTGCAATACTTGAAACTATTTGACTGTGTTCAAAAAATTATTAGTTTTAAATTAAATTGGAATACTTGATAAATATAATTTTTAATGTTAAATAGCGATACTATAAACCATTTAACTGTACGCAAATAGGACTTTTAGAGTTAGATAGCAACACGTGAAACCATTTAACTGTGCGCAAATAGGACATTTAGAGTTAGATAGCAACACGTGAAACTATTTAACTGTGCGCAAATAGGACTTTTACAGTTAGATAGCAAAACGTGAAACCATTTAACTGTGCGCAAATAGGACTTTTAGAGTTAGATAGCAACATGTGAAACCATTTAACTGTGCGCAAATAGGACTTTTAGAGTTAGATAGCAACACGTGAAACTATTTAACTGTGCGCAAATAGGACTTTTACAGTTAGATAGCAACACGTGAAACCATTTAACTGTGCGCAAATAGGACTTTTAGAGTTAGATAGCAACATGTGAAACCATTTAACTGTGCGCAAATAGGACTTTTAGAGTTAGATAGCAACACGTGAAACCATTTAACTGTGCGTAAACAAATGAGTTCTGGGCCGTTTAGAAATAATGGTTCCGATAAACAATGCGTTTATTAAAAAAAGCCATCTGTATATGTTTGTATAAACAGGATTTGGAATTAAATAACATTCAAAGGTTGATATACCATTAAACACAACCAATCAAAAAAAATAACTATATATATATATATGGAGAAATGGGAGATTTTGGTAAATCTAACAAGATGATAAAAATAAATGGAAAAATGGCTAAACCAACACTGACAACAAATTCAGCAATATTGATATTTCGTTCTTTATTGAAAAAAGAACTTCTTAAGAATGAAAATGTTTTTTATACAATTGCTGAACCCCAGAAAATCCATTTTCAGTCTGAAGAAGTTCTTTTTTCAATAAAGAACGAAATATCAAAATTGCTGAATCCATTGTAAATATAGGTTTATGTACTTTTCCATTTATTTTGTTAGATACATATATATATATATATACATATATGGTCATCCACATGCAGATTGTTTCAGTGTGGCTAGACACGTTGGACGCTTGAAGCTGGGATCGAAACCCGCCCAACTTTAGGTTTGACTTAGTATCAGGCCGCTCGAGTAACAAGCGTACCACGTTGGCTAAGGAATTATAAGGTATTATGTAGCAGCAACAGCAGCGTCTGTTTGTTTACATTTTTATACCTTATCGGCTACCAGAGTGCTCAATTCGTTCGAAGAGCTTTGCATCATGCGAGCGGCAGCCGAAAATTCTTTCGCCAGAGTGCTCAACCTCCATTGGGAAGCGTATATATATATATATATATATAATGATAATAAATAAATATATATTATTACATAATCAATCCATGGAAAATATTATTTTGCAACCTAAGGTTTCATGAAGTTTATAACAACATTCGTCAGGCAGTTAAGAAGATGGAATGTAATTGAAAATCGAAAATGCGACAAAATACAGACAAAAAAACGAAAATGCGACAAAATACAGACAAAAAACATTAGGATTTCGTTTGTGTGTGGTTGTAAGTGTGTAAGTGCATGTGGATGTGTGTGTATGTGTGCACGTGTGGATGCGTGTTTTTAGGATAAGTCAGGCCAGGAACGTAAAGCGTTGGCTATAGTGGAAACGGATTACAAATGTGTATTAATATGTTGCATTATTTTCTTTAGTTGACAGTAGATATGGAGCAAAATATCATCACTGCAAATTGAAGGGGGGAATGAATGAGGATTTGATTTGTAAACGTGTATGGTTGTAACATACTGACCTCCGACCCAGCCGTCGATCAAGGAACTGGTGCATCCGGTCGAAGATATCAGGGTATAACCTTGACTGTGAACGGGTTGAATTAGGTGCAGATGTGACGCTCACAGGAAGCAGGTGGGTGACAAACAATTATATAACCCGGTGCCACAGACAGGTTCAGTTAGTTGGAGATAAGATGCTGTAGATAGAACCAGCACCCAGCAGAGGGCTATGGGCCCTCAGGACCCCGATTGAGCTGCCCAGCAGAACGAGAAAGAAGTGCTACTAAAGATAAAGGAACTGGGGGTCAATATGTTGCAGTCTGTCCAGTCTCCAACTCACCTCTCACACATAACCCTTTCACAACCCTTTCGAATAAAGTGAGAGGTATATTTTTCTAAAGAAGTGTGTTTGTTCGTCATTATTGTGTTGACTATGTTTCCGCATGTATATGTATACGCATAGTTGTATTATAGGACTTTACACTCCTATAAATTATTTTGGGCGGTATGCCACTTGTTCCCACAAAGATGGCGGACGCTCACATATTCAGTCTCGGGAAACCATTGGCCAGGAGGACCACGTGACATGCTTAAAACTACGTCGGCGCGTAAATTCAAGTCCTGCGTTTTTGAGCCACCTACAAGACGCGTATTTGCTATAAATACGTCGTCTTCAAACACCCTCGCTCTCTTTTACGAAATTTCTTCGCAGCGGCAACATACTCCCTTCAGCGTGAATACAGCAGGAGAGAAAAGCAACACCATGGATGGGCCTCGCAGACATTGATATACAATGACTATGAGACGCTTTCCAGTCTCAGTGAAACTGCCCGTTTCTAATCATAAAAAAAGGACATTTTAAACATGTAATTCTTTTATAGCTTAGTTGTTTTACACACACACACACACACACACAAGCTCACACATATACACACACTATTATTTTGTTAGTAGAGTTAGTAATTTCTTTTATGTATCAATGTAAGTTTTATTGTTGTAGAATATAAATTTGTTTTTGTTCGTCGCCTTGTTTTATATGTTCATTTTGTCCGCGCCGTTTTACAACCTTTATTTGTTTAATATGCTTTATTCATTCATTTGTTTTATCCATGTGCTTATTCTACCTTAATTCTAAACTAAAACATTAGACTTGTGGGGAAGCAAAAACATAAACCCTTATTTTAAATATCAAAATTAACGTTAAATTATCGGGGACCAAATAAAAACACTTTCAGTCACCCCTACAGTATCATGGCTATACAAGATGGTGAGCAAGAATTACAATCGGTATAAGTCAGGTTATATAGCGTTGTAAATAAGTTGGTGTAATATTTTGGAGGGATTGTATTATAATAATAACAATAATAATAATAATAAATAAATGGGATGTAGCGTGAGTATTGTAGACTATGGATCTCATAGGTGGTATGTATGCAATAAAATAATAAAGGGGTAAATAATAGTAAGTGTGTTAAATAATAATTTTGTGCGTAATAAATTGTTGTAATACTAATAATAAATGAATGAAATATTGCGTAAATATTATATATTGCAGGACTCATAGGTGGTGTGTGGGTAATGAAATAAATAGAAGGGTTTAAATAATAGTTAATGTGTTTGTGTTCGAAGATGATTATTACTGAGGGGTAGGGTGTCATCAATTGAAAATTAAAGAAATTTATTAGATTGCGGGTTTGAAGGTTGGGGTTGTTACTTAATAGCTATATATTATTTGTTGATGTGTGGTACAAATACTATTGTAGAAAAGTTTAGAGTGAATTTGGTAGGTAAGGTGAATGCAGAGCGTTGCGTCTATTTTAATGCTCGTAAAAAGTTAAAATGGTTCAGGCGTGTGGGTATATTTTGTGATGGATGCGATGGTTGGAGGAGGAAAATGGTACTTACGGTGCTTCAGGTTTTTTTGTTTTTTTAAATACATGTACGAGGTGTTAGGTGGGTTGTGTGAGTGGGTTGAAGTGTGAAAGAAGTTTTTGTTTTCGTGCCTACATTTTGAGAGGATTTCAGATTTTTATTTAGTAAGGTGTTTTGTGTTGGATATGTGATGATGGCTAATTTTCGTGGAGACAAAGAAGGCATTTTTTATGTTTTGTTGTAGGCAGGTGCTTGTTTTAGTATCTCCTAGGTGACTGTGGGAGAGATGTTTGTGTATTTACCCCTTTATTATTTTATTGCATAAATACCACCTATGAGGTCCATGGTATACAATACTTACGCTATTTTCCATGGATTGAATATATAATAATATATATTTATTTATTATCATTATTATTATAATCGCTCGATCATAAATATTGAGCACTCTCCATATTATATTGCGTAATTTGTAAGTCGAACAAGTTTTTTAACTGTATTTTGAAGATGATTTTAATATTTAGCGAATATCATTCTAAAATCATTTTTTTTCATTGATTCTAACGGCATGTCAACCAAACAATGGTTATTTTATGCCAGGAGATTAGGGAATCACGTTCATATTTATATTCTTACGTAGTTGTTTCTTGTTCAAAGTCCTATCGGATACAAATCATTTTTAAACAAATTTATTTGATTAATAAATGTAACCGTAACAGGTTCTAACACTATAGGTTAAAGGAGACCCGGGGGTAATGATAATGAAGGGGCACTCCACACTCCCTAGGTCTCAAGAACTGGAGCCTCATTATCTGATGCAGTTTAGCATATTTACCCAACCCCACCGCTCGGGCAGGATTTGACACAAGGTCAATTTTTTTAAACGGAGTTTAACAGGTTTTAATTCAGAGTTTTCCTTCTCCTAGACTAGTTGCTCCACCAAGGCTGAAGAACCTAGTCTGTCCCTACTATTTACCCATAGCTGGAGGGAGAATAATTGGATTCATACCTTTCCCAAGGGTATTAGTGCTGTGTGAAATGCAATCATTCTCGTCCAGGATTTGAACTCGTGTCGCCGTGTCCATTTCCTGCGACGATAACCATTACACCACGGGCTCCTCCTCATGCAGTTTAGTGTCATACCCAGGACACCTTTTGCGTGGGATATTCTAAGCCGCGCCAAAAATGAGGGGTCAGTATAAGAGGAACCCCTATAGTGATGGCATGTCAGCATAGATAGAGAAATTGAGAGAGACAGACAGACAGACAGTTGGTGGGACAGAGAGAAATGTGTAACTTTTACAAACAAATGCCTGTGCATCGATATTTATGCATGTGCATGTAGGTGCATGCATGTGATTAAGATACTTGAATTGGCACGCTGGTAATATAATGCACTTAATGCACCAATTAACATTCTTCTTTTCTCCATCAATCCATGTCTTGGTTTGAACCTGGATGCACTTTCCGCTGCAGTAATTTCATCCAATGTACAAGTATTATTAATGCATCTAATTTTCCAATTAAACAGTTTTAAACAAGACTGCTTGATAAAGCCGTTCGGCCACGGGACATCCACCGATTCTATAAGGATGCACTATCAAGAAAGTTCCTTCTTTTTCTTCTTCTTCTTCTCTCATTTTAACTTCTCTGATCCATTCTACCTTCTACTTCTCCTCCTACACTTATTCTCTCAACTTCTTCGTTAATCTCCTTTTTACCATATAATTCCTCTTTTTTTCTATCGCGTAACACTATACAAATATGTGTATCTGTGGATATATATATATATGTGTGTGTGTGTGTGTGTGTGTGTGAGAGAGAGAGAGAGAGAGAGAGAGAGAGAGAGAGAGAGAATTAATACAAATTTCCGTTTTTCAACATCCACACTAACATCAAAAAGGCCACTATCATGTTAAAGCGCTCATAGAGCAACAGAAATGGATAAGATGCGAGAAGCGTCGTAGGAAATTGAGACGGCGAACCGTGTTCAAATCCTGTCTGGTACTGTTTGCATTTCACATAGCGCTAAAATTATTTGGGAAAGGTATAAATCCAACTATTCTCCCATAACAACTACAAGTAAATAGCTGAGCATACTGTGCTCTTTCGACTTAGTGTGATAACCAGTTTAGGAGAAGGAAAACCCTGAATTCAAATCAGTTGTACTCCGCTTAAAAATTAATTGGCCCTGTTCCCATCTGACTTATGGTGGAGGGGTTGGGTAAATGCATTCTTCATGCTAATATGGAAGATCAACGCATAATGTGAATTATATTTACCAATAAATAACGTTTATTTGTTGGGTGTGTATTTCTTTATTGATTTTGAAAAGAAGATTTTTATGAATAAATGTAGTGTTATTAATTTTCAATTTTATTTTCTTTATTTTCATATATAATTATCATCATCTTGTTGTATCGCTAGCACGGATTTCCCTAACTCTCTCTCTCTCTTGCTATTTGTCTTTATTGTCCATTGCTTCCGTCATGTCTTCCAAACTACATCCTGTGTCTGTACAGAGCTGTGGTATAATAGGTAAGTTCTAGCTAACCAACCAACACTCGCACGTTCGTGTGAAGGGTTCCATGAGAGAACGTCATTTCTGTTTTCGTTCTTACTTCTCCAGCAGTGTCCTGTCTGTCTTGTCCGTTTTATTTGGATGGTTTTAGAGTTTTAGAGATTGGAGGTAGGTAGCCGTACAGCTGCTGTTTTATGGAATGTTACTTCCAGTATTTGTTCAATGTACCTCGTAGCTTTCTTGTGCAACTGTCGTCAAGCTTTTTTTTTCTATACGTTTAGTCAGCATCCATGTGGTGCATCCATACAGTAGTATAGACATGACCGTGTTCATATATATATATATATATATATATATATATATATATAAGCAATAGTTTTATGAATAACTTTTATAAGAAAACCACTAAAAAAGAAATAAACTTCTTAAATACTAAAATCTTCTTTATTTCCATTCTATTTTATATTTTGTTAATTTAGCAACGTCATTTTGGGGGGGGTTACGGGGGGGTATATCCTAACAATTTTTTTATCATTAATAAAATTTCAATATTTTACCTTCGTTCAGTAAACATGTTGTTATTGTTGTTGCGGTTGTTATTGTTATTGCGGTTGTTATTGTTGTTGTTGTTGCTATTGTTGTTTGTTTTTATTTTACTTTTTAGTTTTAGTTTTTGTTTATTCTATTTTGTTTTTGTTTTTTGTTTGTTTGTTTTTTGTTTTTGTTTTTTGGCGGGGTTGTCTTTTTACAATCATTATGTCCGGATTTATTAACCACTAAAAATTAATTAAAATGATTTTATTTTACTGAGCTCATAATTTGTTTTTTTTTCTTTTTATATTTACAATATATTTAATTTTCACCAGCAAAGACTCAGATTATTTTAATAGCAAAAAGTCGAAAATTTATCTTGAATTTACGAAATTTGAAACATGTGCTGTTTCCGTTGGACATTAATGTTTTTAGTAACAATGAAGAAATTAAGAATATAGTTTTACAAATCATATTTTTGCCCAGTCGGCTGGGGCTGTAAAATACACTGACTGCACCTCTGCAGAGGGATAAGACACCACAAACGAGTGTCCTGATATATAACTAAACAATCTGATGGTGAGGTTACAATGATGCTGGAGCTTTGTGTAATGTGGAGTACCCCTTTATTGCCACCCTGACCCGGAGTGGTAACATCTGATATGGGTCCTATCTATGAGTTAAATAGAAATAAGCCGTGCTTCTTTCACTATACTGATTTTTGCATTTAACTAATTATAATTTTCATGCATTTTTTTTTAAAAGACGTTAACTATAATTTAAGACATTCGTGAATTTCAAAAACGGTGAATACTATGAATTATATTAATACTAACCTGAATATCAATTTGGAGGTGTCCTCGGGGTGTAATAGATAAAACGATGGACTACGGAATCGTAGTAAGCGAGTTCGTACTCCAGTCGCGCTATTAGGTTCACTTTCGGGCCAATACTCTTGGGAAAGGTATGAACCCCCTTATCCTCCCAGCTATGGGTTAAATAGTACCACGACTGTTCTTCTAGGAGAATAGTTTCGGCATTAAATAACCTACAAAGGTTATATACCATTAAACAAAGAAACCAAACCAATCAATATCAATTTAATGAAATATAAATTAATTCCTAATTTCGTTGATGTTACAGTAAATATCAAAATTATAAGTAATATAAACCTGCAATGTAAACATGATTTGATATTAGTTTAAAAAGATAAAAGTCTGCTACTATTATGAAACATATCGTAAAATATTCATTGTTATTTGGAAGAATCTTTTTTTTTTTTTCATCATACAACGTGTAAAAGCACGTGAGATACTGTCCTCATTACCCGCCAACCAGGGTGATAACACAGTTTCGGTAGCTCAAGGCGGTACTGCCACTCCTGGCGCTACCAAGCAGCTTTTGCCACCGGACAGGGTATTTAAAAGAAATATATATTTATATATACACCAGATCAGCTAAAAGCAGACATTACATTGGACGTTCGTTCATCTTCATTTTAGTGCAGTTTGTGATTTAAAAACGCGTTTACTTACAGCCGTTGATGTCATAGCAACCGTTTCTTGATTTTGTGTAATCACACGAGAAAGGTGGTTCCGCGTGCATATCATTCATGTTGAAATCCTTTCTATATCCGTCATTTATTCGGTTCGTTTTCCTTCAGTTTATATATTAATTTATATATTAATTGTTATTGAAAGTTATTCCACATTCCTCTGAGATTATTACCTTTTAGTCTAATCCTTCCACTTTCTTCTTCGGATTATATATATATATATATATTTATATTTATAAGTAGAGGAATTGATATTATATTAATTAAATAAGCAGCGTCGCATCAACTGAAAGGGATATCGACACAAGGTTAACGAAAGCATGGACAGCTATCAATAGGCTATCGATTATATGGAAATCAGACCTACCCAATAAAATAAAACGCAGTTTCTTCCAGGCTGCGGTCGCATCGATACTGCTATATGGATGCACTACATGGACGCTAACAAAACGGCTAGAAAAGAAGCTAGACGGCAATTGCACAAGAATGCTGCGAGCAATCTTGAACAAGTCCAGGCGGCAACACCCCACAAGACACCAACTGTACGGTCACCTGCCTCCTATCACGAAAACTATTCAAGTTAGACGAACCAGACATGCAGGACACTGCTGGAGAAGCAGGGACGAACTCATAAGTGATGTACTCTTGTGGACCTCCACATATGGCCGAGCAAAAGCAGGATGCCCAACGTGAACAAACTTACAGCAGCTATGTGAGGATACGGGATGTAGCGCAGAAGACCTGCCGGAGGCGATGAACGATAGGGAAAAGTGGCGAGAGAGGGTCAGGGATATCTGTGCTACCAGCACGACATGATGATTATGATGATGATGACCATGACTAGAAAATTCAGCAAACACCTACATGCGACATACGGAACAGCTGTTTCGACCTTATTATCAGCAGTGCATACCGTGATCTCCACCACTGGAGATCGAACCAGCAACCACAGAATGCAGAAGCCGAAACTCTATCACTGGGTCACCAGTCCATGCCACACATAACCGATCCCAAATCAACTAGTTATGATAAGAATGCGCGACCACATGATCTAATGTGTCTTGAAAGTGCGTTTTTCAGTAGGAGGGAATATAAGAGACAGAAAGTAAGAATAAACCAATAGATCCTAAATTATGAAAATCTTTGTCGTCCTGATAAAACTTTGTAGATTACTGAATAAAAGTTACCTTTAAGGGCTAGTTAATTTCTTTGTTTAATGGCAAATCAACCTTCGTGGGTTATTCAATACCAAAGCTATCCTTTTTTGTAGAACAGCAATGATACTATTTAACTTATGGATGGGGGAAAGGATAAAGAGGTCCATGGCTTTCCCAAAAGTATTCATTGGAAGCTGAACCTATTAGCGTGACTAGAGATCGAACTCTCTTACTTTGAGGTCACCGTCCAGCACTTTAGCCATTACGTTCACTTCATATGGTTTTATGGGGGAAAAAAAACAAAGATTATACACACACTGAGATGCCACGATGTAATGTTATACGATAGCCTTAGAGATAAGCCACACGCTGAGTCTGCTTCTAATTCCCCACTTTTCAGCTATCATCGTTGGCCAGCCACGCCTTAGCGGATAAAAAGTAAAACCATGTGTGTAAGTCTTCACCAGCCACTTCACAGCATTTCGGAGACGAAGACTCTTTCGGTGTTTTCATGCGAAAAATGATTGCCTTACGGCTTCAGTCTAAGGAAGTAAAAATTCCTGGAGAAGAGGAAGGTCTTCGATGTATGACATATGACATCGTCTACCAACCACTACTCTGATGTCTTTCCAGTCAGTTGTTGCTGTAGAATACACCGACTGAATCTCTGCAGACAGGTATGAAACAGCCTCACAAACGAATAAGACACAAAACCACCTAATGGTAAGGCTCCACTCCTGGAGCTTTGGGAATGTGTAGTACTCCTTCATTTCCATTACTCCCAGGTCCACTCTGATCTGGAGTGGTAGTACCAGTTTAGGTCCCATCAATGGGTCTAATAGAAGTGTTTAATCATTTAACAGTGCGTAAACAAATGACATTTTAAATAGAATGATTAGTACTACAAAGCAATACTTGGAACCATTTAACTGTGTGAAAGTGAATGAGTAATGTTGAATAGAATTATTTGTGTTAAATAACAATACTTGAAACCCATTAACTGTGTGCAAAAACTAAATTATTAGTATTACATTGCAAAGCTTGGAACCATTTAACTTTGTGCAAATGAAACTATTACAGAGGAATATTTAAAACCACTTCACTGTGTGCAACAAAATAAATTACTGGTATTACATAGCAATACTTGAAACCCATTAACTGTGTGTAAAAACTGAATTATTAGTATTACATTGCAAAGCTTGGAATCATTTAACTTCGTACAAATTAAACTACTCGGGAAGAAACCGACCCATTTACCAAGTGGGTAGAGTGTTCGCCAATGATCCGGGAGACCTGGATTCAATCCCAGGTCGCGTCATATCAAAGACTTAAAAAATGGTACTTGATACCTCCTAGCTTAACACTTAGCATTATAGGGTACGTATCGAGGGTAAAGTGGAGCAATCCAGGGAATGGAGTAGCGCCCACCCCGACACCTCGGTGTAGTAGCAATTGAAAAGGAAGCTATCGGGTCGCCCTCGACTAAAGTCGCCAACTTCACTTATTTCATTTAAAACCACTTCACTGTGTGCAACAAAGTAAATTACTGCTATTACATAGCAATACTTGAAATCCTTTAACCGTATTCAAGCAATTTAGCTGTAACTTTAAAAAGAATAGAATTACCAACAAACTATTGACTTACAAATCATATACATATCCATTTAAGTGTGCAAGCAAATAAATATTGTTAAATTAAATTGTTAGTGTTATTTAGCAATACTTGAAACCATTTCCCTGTAAGCATAGAAATGATTATTGATAAATAGAATTATTCGTGTTAGATAGGAATACTCGAAACCATTTAACTGAGTGCAAACAAATTAGCTCTGGCTCGTTTAAAAAATATTGCCTGCAGACTATTTGTTTACAAATAACATACAGGGTGTCTCAAAATAGATGCAATCCATTAATATGATAATGATTTATTACTGAGGCAAGCACATTTGTGGTCATTTGGAATACGTCCTGTAAAAAATTTATCCTTTGAGCAACAGACATCGAACCAATGTTGTTTTTTAAATTGTTATTATATCAGCTTCCAGGACATGCAATCTTTTTTGAGTTTCTTGTCTCAATAGTAAATCATTATCATATTAATCAGTTGCATTTACTTTGAGACAGTTATGAATGCTGTTGTCCCCAAATAAGTAGTGACACAAAATATTTTTCCTCTCTTGTCCAAGGCATTGTAATCAAGGATTAATTGTTGTTATAGTATACTATTTTCAAATCTGAAACAAAAAAGAACACTGCATTATTAGTAGTAGATTTATTAGCAGTCACATGGGTCCCATGTATATTGAGACACTATGTTTTGTACATGTATAAACAGGATTTAGCATTAAATAACCCACAAGGGTTGATATGCCACAAAACCCACCCAACCAATCTGATGCTTTGTGGAAGCCATAGGAATAAAGCACCTCAAAACAAATTATGTGATATCTACGTGAAAACCAAGTTGAATTCTGACAAAATGATTGGAGAAAAAAACTAGGTGGGAACTACACAAGAATGCTGCATGCTGTATCGAATAAATCCTGGAAGCAGTACCCCACAAAGCAACAGTTGTACGGCCATTTGCCTCCCGTCTCCCAAACCATCCAAGAAAGACGAACAATGTACGTCGGACACTGCTGGAAAAAAAAAACTCATGGCGACGTTCTCTTATGGGGACACCAGTGTTGCTGACCAGCAAAAACTTGTTCATCAGTTCTGTGCGGGCACTGACCAAGTGCGATAGCTGATAGGGACGTATGACGAGAGAGAGAACCAAAGGAATTTGTGCCGTCGACAGGCTTTGATGATGATGATGATGATTATGATGTCGCCAAATATAAATATCATCGATGCATATTAAGATTAAAGTTTTAAGAGGAGAGCTGCAAGTAACTAAATATCGACCGATATTGTGTACTCAAAAACAATTTTACACACTACTTCTTTTTAACAATCCTTTTGGATGACGTAAAGAAAACATAATTACCCGTGCCTACTCTTTAGGCTTTCGGTAATTTTTTCGATCAGTTTTCTTCCTCCACCATGTTGTTTCGACTGTCATTACCCGAAGTCTAATTCCTCATGTATAAACTTGATTGTCACGGTTTAAATTCTCTGAAGAGACATGATCGAAACGAAGGGTCCCCTTTTTTTGAATTTGAAAATATTTAATCGTTTTTAAAATATTCCCATTTATTTTGATATGCATACCCTTTTAAAGGCAATGTTTTAATTCTATACGTACCACAAAATCTTTATATATATATATATATGTGTGTGTGTGTGTGTGTGTGCGTGTGTGTGTGTATGTGTGTGAAAAATGTTTTTGTTGGTCCAAAGACAGAAAAAAGTAAATATTTCAAGATTAATAGGTCCACTAAGCGATTTGTATTTTTCTAAGAATTATCTTTTTCGTTAATATATACGTGTATGTTTCCAGCTTGTTACTTTCGTCAGAGAACGTTTAATTATTTGCTAGTTTGTTGGGTTTTTGTTTTTTGTTTTTTTTTGCTTGGATGTGGCACAAGGCCATATGAATGGGGCACTCAATGAGAATCGAACTCACTCGTGTAGGTTTGTTAGTCGACCAACAAACCTACACGAGTGAGTTCGAGTCTAGTTCCATAACCTGACATGTTAAAAGCCACTCTATTCCCGAATCCAAATTTCGAAAAATTCTTGTTCAAAACACTACTTTAATAAGCTATGAATACAAATCTTAGAAGCCCTACATATAAAAAAAATAGAATAAAGAGAATTAACTTTGAAAATAGCGACAATGTTTTGAAATGCCTTTAGTCTTTTTTTTTTAATTCTATTTCTCTTGATGATATTCAATTTCTGTTGTTAGCATCCTGTTTTAAATTCGTTCGATGTAATCGGCATCTCAGTTTAATCCAACAATACGTTTACGTAATTTTTGCGATGTTATAAAAAATCTTAAAACTTTTTTTTTATTTTTACACATGCAAACAACCCCTGATGATGGCCTATGAAAGGTCCAAAAGCGCTTGGGATAGTTTCGGCAAATTCATCTACCAACTACACCCTAAAACTAAAACACTTTTCAGGAAACTTGAAAGGATCCAAATAAAATCATATAGACAAAATGTGTCTTCATTATTTAGTCAAACATGTTTTATATATATGTATATATATACACACTCACACACACACACACACATATATATATATTTTTTCATCATACAACGTGTGAAAGCACGTGCGATACCCTAACCTCATCAGCCGCCAACCAGGGTGATAACACAGTTTCGGTAGCTCAAGGCGGTACTGCCACTCCTGGCGCTACCAAGCAGCTTTTGCCACCGGACAGGGTATTTAAAAGAAATATATATCTATATATACACAAGATCAACTAAAAGCAGACATTACATTGGACGTTCGTTCATCTTCAATTTGGTGCAGTTTGTGATTTAAAAACGCGTTTACATACGGCCGTTGATGTCATAGCAACCGTTTCTTGATTTTGTGTAATCACACGAGAAAGGTGCTTCTGCGTGTATATCATTCATGTTGAAATCCTTTCTATATCCGTTATCTTTTCGGTTCGTTTTCTTATATTTATGCGTTACTGCCCAAAAGCACTCGAGACAAACGTCATATATAATTCTGCTGAAAGATGTTATTTGTTGATCAATGGGCCCTCAAGATGGGTGGTGAGTAAAAAGAAATCTCCTGGTTTAAGTTTGTCCAGGTAGCTATCTGAGTACCCTTGGGCCACTAAATTCTTGGCTTGCAAGGAATGTCTCCAGGACGCTGATGGTCAGCAATGGGCTCGTGAATACTGTGGGGGTAAACCTGGTTCATAGGCCCATCATTCGATTTACATTCTCCGACAGGAGAATTACGTTGTTCTCATCAGCGCGCCTGGTGGATTCGTGATCCTCGCAAGCTGTTGAATTTTCTGCCGCAATCACACGTTGTAGCCGGGTACATATCCAGATCGTTACCGTATGAGCAAGTATGATGGGTGATATATTCTCCCTCTCCGCTACAGACACCCTGAGGGCCCTTGGGAAAGGTATGAATCCCATAATTCTCCCTCCAGCTATGGGTAAATAGTAGGGCAGACTAGGTTCTTCAGCCTTGGTGAGGCAACTAGTCTAGGAGAAGGAAAACTCTGAATTCAAACCTGTTAAACTCCGCTTAAAAATTGACCTTGTGTCATATCCTGCCCGAGCGGAGGGGTTGGTAAATATGGTAATTGCTAGGTATATTTGAGAAATTCAAAGGTTCGTATCTGACACCTCTTTTCTTCTTACCCTATTCACTTGTTGTTTTCTTTTTATCTGTCGAGGTAGTAAAAGCAATTAAGGACGGAAAGGACAAGACAGAGATACTATTTGACTCAAACTTTATTTTGGAGTTTTACTATTCTGTGGTAAAAAATGTTTTCCGAACGAGTAGAAATAGTCGCGTTTCGCAAACAAGGCGTTCAAGTATATATTCCAGAATGATCTTCAACAATTACAAGTTTGAGGGTCCGTCGTGTATTCGGTTGGTGAGCTACTCCTAATAGAAGAGATGCATCGCACTGCTAAGTTCTGGACTGAGCCGGCACGTACTCTTCTCACCAGCTGAATGGAGAAACACGTCGTTCCAGTCGAGGTGGTAAACGCTAAATGAAGAAGAATTTCTTTTTGAAGCCTAGAGGTTCAACTTTCTAGGCATGCGCCGATTTCGTTTCCTGTCAGTGGCCTCCTGGGAAACTGTTACGTTTTGCATTTTTTTTTAATTTCTTTTTAATCTCCACACATATATATAGGCTATCACGAACTGAAAAAGGCACCCCCACTCACAACCTGGCTGAGATAGCCGAAATACGTGTCACTAGCAAAAGAACAAACAATACTCCAAGATACAGGGAAAAATTATTGTTTTTTCCGGGGGTTCAATTAACAGATTAAAAGTCTTCTCTTTCAGACGACTAACACAACGACTCACAAAAAGTACACTCCAACCAACCTCTAAAAATAATATAGTTTTTTTTACAATCGTTTGGATTACGTTAGTGTCAATATTTTGGTTTTATTTTTGTTGTGGCTGTTTGGTTTTTTGTTGGTTTTCTCTTTTAGGGGTCTTTTTTCTTTTTTTTGCTTTGTTTCTTGTTTTTTGTTGCTGCTGTGTTTTGTTTTGTTTTGTTTTTCAAAAGAATACGATCAACGGTCGGCGAAACACTGGGAAGATGCTACAACTTTTACTGTTGAAGATCATTTTACATTTTTCATACCGCAGAATTCAACAGTACAAGTCAAGAAAGGGATGATAGGTAGCTGCTGGACCCTTGACCCAGTACTTTCATTGGTACAGTTATCTTCAATTCTGTTGGCTCAGGTAAGGAGCATTATCGTCAATAACGATCAACTACCGTAACTGACATACACACGTATATTTAATTTTCTAACTTGTCTGTGTATGTGGGTGTGCATGTTTGTACAGGTGTGTGTGTGTGTGTGTGTGTGTGTGTGTGTGTGTGTGTGTGTGTGTGTGTGTGTGTGTGTGTGTGTTCGAAACGTGTGCATTAATTGAAATTAATTAGCTTGGACAAGAACTTTTTTCCTTTGTTCTGATCAATAAAATTTATTATTAATCTTAAAAGTGATTTCTTTTTTTTCGATCAGATGTCGTTAGAATCGAAAACTAAAAAAGGTGTGTCCATTCAGCCAGACATAACGTGAACACAGTCGCAGAAAACAAAATTCCATGATTAAAGAAAATCAAAAGAAAAATATCTACGTCAGAAAAAAAAAAGAAAAAGAATGAAGATGAGTTTTTCTTGAATCTGACGAGAACTATTCAGAGATGGAAAAAAAGAACGTCAAACATCAAAGTAAAACATCAAGTTAATATAGGGGTACCTATCTGTGTGTGTGTGTGTGTGTAAGAAAGAGAGACAGACAGACGGAGATAGAGAGATAGAGAGAGTATGAGAATCTACTAGAATTAAACCATAAATAGATATATTGAAAGATAATATTCGTACAAGGATAGATACATACATATATACATATTGAGATAGATAGATAGATAGATAGATACATACATAAATTTTGAGATACATACATACATTCATAAATTTTGAGATAGATAGATAGATACATACATACATACATACATACATTTTGTGATAGATAGATAGATAGATAGATACATTTTGAGATAGATAGATAGATAGATAGATAGATTGATTGATTTGTGTCCCAATGATCAACAATTTTGTCTCGCAAACCAATTTACTGGTGTTTTCTGTTTGTTTTTTACTATTCCACGATGGCAGGAATGATTTGTTTTTGTTTTTTATTTTGTTTTTGTTTTCTTTTTTTGTTTTTTGTTTTTCTTTTGTGTTTGTTTGTTTTTTTGTTTTTACCCTTTTTTTTCCAAGGCTTGAAAAACAATCAGTTAAATGGTTAAAGTAAGATTAGTTTATTTTTATCCCGCTCAGTTGTCTTTGATAAAGACGTGATGTTACTGTAAAGACATAAAAGATATAAAGGTGTTGGTCTCGATAGTCCTTTACCGTTCTTAAATTTAATTTATTAATGACCTGTAAGTATTAACAATACTATGTAATGGAATTACGCAAAATATACGAAGACAGAAAGGAATGATGAAGAAATAATTCTTCTCAGAACTTGGAGAAAGAATTTCAATTCAGATATACGACAATTCATTGTAAAATTATGGAACACACACTCAAACACACGCATTCTCTCTCTCTCTCTCTCTCTCTCTCTCTATTTCTCTCTCTCTCTCTCTCTCTCTCTTTCTCTCTCTCTCTCTCACACACACACACACACAAACATACAGACAAGGGCGTGCACTGTCACACTCACTCATTCACTGCTCGTGGCGTAAGCAATATCGTTGAAAGAAATGGAACCGGTGACCCGAGTTCAAATCTTAGACGAGGTTACTTGTATTTCACTTTACGCCAAGGCCCTTGGGAAAAGCCTGAATCTATCTTTTCTCTGCCCAGCAATGGATAAATAGTAGAGTAGACGTGACTCTTTAGCCTTCATTTGGCAACCAGTCTTGGAGAAGGAAAATTATGAATTCAAACTAGCTGTAAGTTGGCGATCGTAGTCGAGGGCAACCAGAAGGCTCCCTTTTCAATAGCTACTACACTGAGTTGCTCCACTTTACCCTTGATACGTACCTTATATTGCTAAGTGTTAATCAAGGAGGTATCAATTACCATTTTTAAAGTATGACACGACCTGGGATTGAAAGTATGACACGACCTGGGATTGAACCCATGTCTCCCGGACCATTCCAGAACACTCTACCCACTAATGCCGGAGAGGCTGATATGTGTGTGGGAGTGTGCGTATGTGTGTGTGCCTCTGTGTGTGTGTTTGTATATGTGTGTGTATGTGTGTACTAGATGTATTTAACCATTTTAATATCAAGACTAAACAAAATTCCACTGGATAGATTAGATAAGATAGATTAGCATACAATATATATATATATATATATATATATATATATATATATATATATTGTAAGCACAAATATGCTCCTAGATTTCAAAGTGTTCGCCAATGGTCTGGGAGACCTGGGTTCAATCCCAGGTCGAGTCATACTAAAGACTCAAAAAATGGTACTTGATCCCGCCTTGCTTAACACTTAGTACTACAAGGTAAGGATCAAGGGTAAAGTCGAGCAATCCAGGGAATGGAGTTGTGCCCTCCCCTACACCTGGGTGTCGTAGCTATTGAAAAGGGAGCCTTCGTGTCGCCTTCGACTAAGGTCGCCAACTTTACTAACTTACAACTTATAACGTCAAAACATTGAAATAAGTTTATTGATATGGTAGCATCCCATAAATCAACTAAGAATTCTTCATTCTCGTCAACAAAAACTGTGCACGCCTCCATTTTTCAATAAGCTTGTAGTGATTACATCCCTTGCCTTCCAAATAGTACTTATAATGATCGCTAGTGAGCGCGACCAAAGTAGCATATAAAAGAGCAAGGATACGTAAAATTCTCTCTCTCTCTCTCTCTCTCTCTCTGGTTCCTGTCTCAATAACCGATCGCATGAACAAGTGAATGTGTTTCTCGACTTCGGGGGCTTTCGCCTCAACAGACCTCGTGTCTGTTGTTGTCGTATGACGCACGATACCATGTCTTGACTTAAGTCTTCACGCGACAACTCTGATTCGTTTAAGGGCTCTCAACTTAAACCAAAATACTCTTCAACAGCATGATAGGACTTTTCTCAACAATGTTTGATTTAGCATTTTATGTCATTTCTGTATTCATTCAATTACATTTGCTCAAGCAATAAATATGTGGTTGCTAATTCATCGTGGATTACTTTGAATTATTTAGCACGAGGAAATATTAAACCATGATACTTTTCCTCTACAAAAACTGTCTGAATTATAGCAGTCAGTTATGGTACTCTGATACGACAAATATACAATGACAAACCTATATACATATATATTGAATATATAGGACTTGTAAATACATTTTGTTAATAATATTTTTAAACGAACCAAAGCTCAGTCTTTTGCATACAGTTAAATTGTTCTAATTATTGCTTGGTATCACTGAAAATTCAATTAAATATCAGTCATTTGTTTACACTCAGTTAAATGATCAAACAGTTCTATTTCAAACAATTCAATTTAGCGTAAGTCAACAAATTTAAATGGTGCTAAATATTACTATGTTTCACTAATACTTAAACATCGGTCATTTGTTTAAATTCCGTTAAATGATCAAATAGTTCTATTTCTAACAATTCAATTTTGCAGAAGTCATTTGTTTGCACTCAGCTTAAATGTCAAACAGTTCTATTTGACCCTTAGATAGGACCCTATCGGGTGTTACCATAGCGATAGCAATGAAGAGGTACTCCACATTCGCCAAAGCTCCAGCATTACTGGAGCCTCACCACCAGATTGTTTAGTGACATAACCAGGATACTCGTTGGGGTCTTACCCCTCTGTAGAAAAGCAGTCGGTGTATTTTACAGTACAAGCTGGGCGGACTCATTCCACTGTGGGCAAATTATTTGTATTTCATAGAAATACTTGATATCATATAACTGTGTGCAAATTATTTGTATTTCATAGAAATACTTGATATCATATAATTGTGTGCAAATTATTTGTATTTCATAGAAATACTTGATATCATATAATTGTGTGCAAATTATTTGTATTAGATAAGAATTCTTGAAACCATTCAAACGTGTGCAAATTATATCATATAACTGTGCAAAAAAACTCTGAAGAAACAACACAAAAAATATAGATAAAAAAGTAAAAAAAAAAGTGATTCACAAGCCTCAATGCATAAAATAACCCGAGACGGGTTGAAATGCTGTTAAAATCAATCAATCAATTAAATCGATGTGTGTGTATGAGAGAGAGAGAGAGAGAAAATTGTTTGCCTTTCTACGTACATATCCTTTCAATACAGAAATGATTACATCCATCTTCATCGTATGGTCAAATAATGTGAACTCTTCAATTTCCAGAGGTAAAAAAAAGAAAACGAAAAACAAAAACAACTTCATCGTTATCCCAATGCGGATCGCTGTTTCTCCTTTGCAGTTTTCAGCGTCCAATTAAAATGCAACAAGACATTCAAAACGGCGAAATAGAAACAAACTGACGTCTCACGATGTTAATTTTAACTCTTGATCCATTTTCTTTTTTCTACAGAAAGAGAATCAAAGACAAAATGGATGATTAAATTTCGAAAATAATGCCCTTTAACAGAAATAGATCATCAGAGCTGAAGTGAAGAACGCTAATGACAAACACTGAAATAAAATGATTGTGTGCAATGTTCGTCTAAGACACATAAACACACACGTACACACACACACACACACGCACGCACACACACACACACACACACACACATATATATATATATATATATATATATATATATATATATATATATATATATATAAAGATGTTCTAAAATTGTATATGCAAGTTTGGAAATAACACGACTGCATTTGCCCAGTCGGCTGTGGCTGTAGAATACACCGTCTGCTTCTCTGTAGAGGGGTAAGACCCCCACCACCACCATCCAAGAGTGTCTTGGATATAACACTAAACAATCTGATGGTGAGGCTCTAGTAATACTGGAGTTTTGGGGGATGCGGAGTACCCTTTCATCACCATCGCTCCCAGGTCCACTCTGGCCCGGAGTGGTAGTACCTGATAGGTCCTATTTATGTGTCCAATAGAAGTAAACTGTATACTTACACTAAACTGAATTGTTTGAAATAGAACTGTTTTAGTCATTTGAACTGTGTACTTACGCTAAACTGAATTGTTTGAAATAGAACCGTTTATATGTATAAAAATAGATCTGGCATTAAATAACCTTCACAAGTTGATATGCCATAAAGCCAAACCAAACCAAAACATGACTGCATGCTTTTTCTCGTTCAATGGACGTCTACAAAGTTCTATTGCTAATATTTTCATCAGGATAAAATGGTAATTTCTGTTCTCAAAAAATAGAATACGAATAGCTGAGATAGATAGATAGATAGATAGATAGATAGATAGATAGATAGATAGATAGATAGATATGAACAGACTGAGATAGATAGATAGATAGATAGATAGATAGATAGATAGATAGATAGATAGATATGAAAAGACTGAGATAGATAGATAGATAGATAGATAGATAGATAGATAGATAGATAGATAGATAGATAGATAGATAGATAGATAGATAGATATGAACAGACTGAGATAGATAGATAGATAGATAGATAGATAGATAGATATGAACAGACTGAGATAGATAGATAGATAGATAGATAGATAGATAGATAGATATGAAAAGACTGAGATAGATAGATAGATAGATAGATAGATAGATAGATAGATAGATAGATAGATAGATAGATATGAACAGACTGAGATAGATAGATAGATAGATAGATATGAACAGACTGAGATAGATAGATAGATAGATAGATAGATAGATAGATAGATAGATAGATATGAACAGACTGAGATAGATAGATAGATAGATAGATAGATAGATAGATAGATAGATATGAACAGACTGAGATAGATAGATAGATAGATAGATAGATAGATAGATAGATAGATAGATTTATGTTGATAGATATATGTATTATGTGTGTGCCAGTGTATTAAAATGCGTGTACAAACATGTTTCACATGATCAAAAAATAAAAGATCGGGTGCTCCTCCACCTCACACACACGTACACGCACGCGCGCACACATACACGTACACGCACGTTAAAAAAAAAAAAAGGAGAAAAAGCTCATTGATAGAAAAGTATGTAGCAGATAAAAAAAGTGAAAGAAGCTGAAGAAAAAAGAGATAATAGAAAAAAATAATTAAGAATCTAAAGAAAAAAGAAAAGAAAATTAAGAAACGAAAATAATAGAGGAAGAGGAAGAGGAAAAGTAAAAGAAATTGCAAGAGAAACTCCAAGACTACAATCCAAACAACAATAACAAAAACACCACCAACAACAACATCTTCAGCAACAACAAACTGGACAACAATAATGATAATAACTCTCTGTAACTTGATAACTTAGTTGTTCTTTTTTAACCTAACCCCCATGTATTTAACGCCTGGAAACCTTAGTAGAAGGCATGTTTGTAGTCGAGGTTTCTTTCTGTGAAAATCTGTTTTCTTTTATGTTTGTTTGCTAGCTAATTTGTTTTTGGTGGATATTTTTGGAGGGGGTGGTTGATTTGTCTTTTTTCTATTTTTTTATTTGTTTTTTTTTGTTGTTTTTTTGTTTGTTTGGGGTTTTTTTGTTTTGGTTTGTTTTCGGTTTGTTTTTGTTTTATGTTTTTTTTTCTTTTTTCTTTGTTGTTATTTTATTTATTTATTTATTTATTGCTTTTGTTTTCGTTTTTTTTTTTGCTTTCGTTTTTTTTTTTTTTTTTTTTTTTTTGCTTTTGTTTTGTATTTTGTTTTTTCACTGTCTGCAGGAATCTCCGGCGTTGATAAGATAACAGTGACAAACCTTTAGAGAAGAGTGAGAAGAAAAACTTTACCCAATCAGTCGAAATAAACAAATCTGGCTTTCTCAGGATTCAAAGTACCAACCAGCGGAACCCAGTGTTACGATACGATTAGAGAAATGTTTGCGTAAGTGGCAGTTTAACTATCTTAGCCCCAAAGCTTTATTATGCTTCTTTTGCTACCCACTAACCACACCATCTCATTCTGCTGACACTCAAAACTACGAACTTACTACATCCACACTGTTTAACTCCCTTGAGAATATATATATATATATATATATATATACGAGGGTTATTCAAAAACTTCTGAGTTTCACCCGAAAAGAACTTTTGATTGTAGATTGGTTTCTTTATTAAATGGCATATCATTCTTTGTAGGTTATTTAATGCCAAAGCCATTCCCCTAGAAGAACGGTAGGGGCATTTTTTAACCCAGAGCTGGGAGGATAAGAGGGTTCATACCTTTCCCAAGGGTATTTACCCGAAAGTGAACATAATAGCGCGACTTGAGTACGAACTCGCTTACTACCATTCCACAGTCCGTTGCTTTAACCATTACACCACGAGGACACCCCCTTTATTGTGGAAATATACTTCTAATTCTTATAAAGCTAGAACTAAATCAGATATCTGTCTTAACTTCTGTGCAGGGTTAGGCCCATACAAAGGTGGAGGGTATTCGACAAATATAAAATCTTAGAGAAGTTTAGAACCTGCAACCTCCAGATGATTGTCTCCTTAGAAGCTGAGGGAACCAACGCCTATAAGCGTTACGCTATGTGTCCTGCAGGCGAGTAACAATACAGGAATACTTAACGCTTGTACCCGGTTATGGCTAACGGAATCAGAACAGGAGGCCCCCGTGGATTCAATAAAGGACGTAGTTCGAAGTTCTGTGTAGGTTCCCGAGTTCGACAAACACGTGAAGAAGGCCGGAGGACATATCGGCCGAAACGTTGTGGAAATAGCAATAAAGGTGAAAACAATAGTCTGAAAACCCTTATCGTATTCAGTTTATCGTATTTTTATTGTAATGGAGGTGTGGTGACATAATGGTTACCGGTGTGGTTAATTTGTAATAGCATCTCAATTTAATCAATATCTATAACTATTACGTTAGCACCATTAAATGTATAATGTAATATGAGCAGACGCCAGTCTGAAGACAGACGCCAACACGAAAAGAAACATACCAAGTACAAAGGTGTTTACTTTTAACAATTTATCAAGATACGTGGTGCATTCAATAAGTTTCCAGACTTTTTTGGACAGGCATTTAAAATTGTTGTAGTCTCTTGAAAATTCTCTATGTTAATGCTATACATCTTATGACTGACCAATTTTTATGATTTCATGTTCAAATCAACTTTTGAGCACTTTTATTGATGAAACTCTAGTCCCCTTCCAAGTAATCCCCTCCGGCTGCAATGCACTTGTTGTACCGTTCCAACAACTTCTGCAAGGCCCCATAGAAGCCCTCTTGTGTGAGTGTCAATGACCTTCGTCACAGCCTCTTTCATCTCCTCAATTCTCTCATAACGACAGCCTCTGAGCTTAGGAAATAACCAAAAGTCATAGGGAGCAAGGTATGAACTATATGGGAGGCTGAGGAACTGTGTTGATGCCCATCTTGGTCAAATTGTCTGTGATAAGGATGGAATTGTGGACTGGTGTATTGTCCTGGTAGAAATGACACAGACCTGATTTGAAGAGTGTCTGCCTCTTCCCAAGGAATCTCTTCCTGAACTCCCTTAAAACCTCAACATAGTAACCCTAACCCTTTGGCCAATCAATTCTGGTGTTCTGACTTCCTCACTCCTCCCACAACTCTCATCATCCCTCACAGACTCCCTGGCTTCCTTGAATCTCTTATGCCACTCACAAACTCATCCTCGATTCATGTAAGATGCTCGAAAAGCAGTCTGAAGCATTCCATACGTTTCTGTGGCATCATTTTTTCCAAGTTTAAAACAGAATTTTATTGCATATCGTTCTTCTAAAGTGTCCTTACGTCCAGATTGCATTTTCGAAATTCACCAGTTGTGACAATCAGGCTTTAGTAGGGTGTATTCCAATTGCTGCAGTAGATGTTCATTTAAATCCGAAATCATAAAAATTGGCCAGTCATCTCATAGGATGTATAGCAATAACATACTGAATTTTCAAGAGTCTACGACAAATCTAAATACCTGTACAAAAAAAGACTGGAAACTTATTGAAGGCACCACGTAAGAGTGTTTTGCATAGTTGTATAATATTAAGTATTCCTATCTAATACAACTAATTTTTACACAGTTGTGTGGCTTCAAGCATTCCTATCTAATACCAATAACTATGACGTTCCAAATAGGTGTTTTTATTTAATCATAGAAATTTGTTTGCACACAGTTAAATGGTTTCAAGTAACTAATAATAATAATAATGATAATTCGTAAACAATACTAGCTTCAAGTAACTATTCCTAATGCAAATAATTTACAGTTATATGGTATTAAGTATTCCTATCTAATGCTAATAATTTTCAAATAAATATATTTGACCTATAAATAGGACCCTATGTTGTATACTCAGCTGTATCGTTCTTAACAACGAAGAATGCGTATATATAAAAATATTAGATTATATTTTTTATTCTTGGTGATGATACTTGTGTAGAGCAGAAAAGCAATCGCAGAGAGATCGCGCGCACGAAGGAGTTGTCGAGAGACGGAAGAGCCAGTGAACAACTGACTTTGCCAAAAATCGGGAACATATAATCTACAACTCTCACGTGGCCTTTAGCAATTCCTCTTTTCCGTTGACTATGTGTTGTATTTTGACCTTCGACCCGGCCCAAAATGCCATTCAAGGTAATGCACCGGAAGGAAGTGACACATTCCAATGGCAGTTAGGAGAGGAAATCGCATGGGTGGAAATTGGCTAACAAAATGGGACAAGCTAAAAAATCCCATGATACTCTCATAGACTGACGCACCGGAAGAGAGTGACCTCTGAACTGCATGACAGTTATTTCCGCTTGATGACGATTAAACATGCGATTTCAAAGATCGAGTGGGCGATCGAGTGGGCGTTGAACTATTATATAACTCAGTCAAGACAGAAATCAAGACAGTTGAAGATTGGACGGAGTTATAGATGAGATGTGGTAGGGAAAGCCACATCAGGCCGAAGGGGCCTTTGGGCCTTGACGAGTTGAGGTCCGGAGAAGATGCTGATAAGATGCCGTAAAGAAAGCCATCACCCAGCAGAGTGGGCCTCTGGGCCTCCGGCTGAGCATCAGGAGAACGAGAAAGACACAACGTTGACGGCCATAAGTTTGGGGTCAAAATATTGAAGTTTTTGTCCGGTCTTCAGCTCCCTCTCACACGCAAACCTTGAGTAACCCTTTTCGAACCCTTGCAATAAAGTGAGAGGTAAATATTGTTAAAGAAGTCTTCCTGCATCTTTATTCATTGCGTCAGTATGTATCCTGCATGAATCTGCATATGACCAAACAACATATGGTTATGCCCACGTTTCACTTCTTTGCTTTCAATTGGTTATGTTGTTTGTTCCCCATTGGCTACTTGCCCAAGCCCGCTTCTGTGGGCGGACGCATTTGCCACCATCACCGAATTCAACCATGTCCACAGGTCAAGGTGATATTACGATAATCACTTTGTTGATATTATCTTCGGCCAGATGCAGTTGTCTCAACATCCACCGATACACAGCACCTGTGGGCATGATGACATTCCGGTGATCACTCCGATCTTATTAACAACATCCGCTGTATCCACACCTGCAGGTCACGTTAATATATTACACCTAACCGGTATTTCTAGTCTGGGTAACAGTTGACCCGAGATTCATAGCAATGAAGGGGCACACAACACTCCCCAGACTTCCAGCACGGGAGCCTTACCATCACTAGCAATTCACTATCATACACAGGACAATCGAAATTTCAGCAACGACTGCTATTTTAATGTTATTGAGTTTATTTTACCAACTTATTGACCGATCAAAATCTTACCTAAACAAATGAGGAGACAACATACAGCGTTTTGAATTGTGAGGCATACTCCTCTTTTGATGGAGTATCTTCCGATAACAGAATCATCCCAGTAAATATTCACCGGAGTCAACGCAGAAATACGAAAGAAAATGGTAAAACTTCATAATCCTCATTTGCCATTTGTGATATAAGAAAATTAACATACGGTAACTGTACGGATTAAGTTTGATACTCAACGAGATACATCTTAAAGACATACTCCGAATGACGAATATGAAAACTTTGTTACAGCCCTGATAGAAGCCGCAGCCGAGTGCATAACAACTAAAAAAAAACCTAATGTAGAGTTGCAAAGGAATCAATTGCAGTAAAAGAAAAACGGGACAATATGAAAATAGTATCCATACTTAACAAAACAAACTCAATAAACATAGATATCTACACATGAATATACGAATATTGATCGAGCAGCAAAGATTTACATTCATCAGATCTTTACAGACACAGGATACAATCTAATACGAGGTGCATACGATAAGTTTCCTGACTTTTTTTTGTACTGGTTTTAAAATTGTTGGAAACTCTTGAAAATTCACAATGTTATTGCTATACATCTTATAAGATTACTGACCAATTTGGCGACCTTAGTTGAAGGTGACCTGAAGGCTCCCTTTTCAATAGCTACTACACCGAGGTGTAGGGGAGGGTGCTACTTCTTTTCCCTAGATTGCTCCACTTTACCCTTGATACGTACCTTATATTGCTGAGTGTTAAGCAAGAAGGTATCAAGTACCTTTTTAAAAGTCTTTGGTATGACTTGATTTAGGATTGAACCCAGGTCTCCTGGACCATTGGCGAACGCTCTACCCACAAGGCCAATGAACCGGACAAATACAGACGTATTAATATGTAATTCCCTTACTTCTAGACATAAAATAACCCCAGACTAGTTGACATGCCGTTAAAATCAATAAATCAACATATTATCTGTTTAGAAATTTAAGTATCTTGAATGTGTCGACTTAACATACAGATGGAACTTGTTATTTACAAAATTTAGTTTGGCACAAGTCCATGAGTACAGAGCACAAGTGAGAATCGAATTCGCTAATGATTGTCTGCTAGTCTAGCTTAATAATCCTTACACCAAGTGAAATACTCATACAAATGGAATTAGTTGACTCAAGAAGTAATTCATTGCGGAAAATGAAATTTGATGAATTTCCCTCAACTTCAAGTGATTCTGACATGATTAATTCCTGGCATTCATTAACCTATAAAACATTTTTCAGAGCAAAGCAAATTTACTCAGAATTGTATCTACCACTCTGAAATGACGTACAGGTGTTGACAAGGATATTCAACGCTGAAACTCATTAAAAATATGATTAGTTGATGAAAATTTAAAGAATTCTCTTCGGCACTCAGTGACTAATTTAACCTCGAATATTTATAGTTTAGCGAAATCGAAACGGACTGAAAAGTTTCTCTCACCCTTTCCATGTGGACAGTTTAAACAAGCTTTCGTTTACAACCGGATCTAACAAGTCCAATTGGCCGTAGAATGATATACGTTAATGAATCTTACAGCTTACAAGCGAATCTAACAATTCCAATTGACCGTAGAGGAGTATACGTCATTGAATCATACTGTTTATAACAGTATCCAAGTATACGAATTGACCGAGGACACGGTATTGAATCTCGCAAGAATATATATATATATATATATATATATATATATAGAGAGAGAGAGAGAGAGAGAGAGAAGCTGTTGTGCAATGGTTGTCGTCGTTGAAAATAGACACAGTGTTTCGAGTTCAAAACCTGGATGATGCTATTTGCATTTCACGTAGCACAAATACCATTAAGAAAAGTATGAATCCTACTAATCTCCCTTCAGCTATGGGTAAATAGTAGGGCAAACAAGACTCTTTAACCCTTGTATGGTAACCTGTCCAGGAGAAGGAAATCTCTGAATTCAAACCTGTTAAACTCCGAATCAAAAATTGACAAGGTGTCACATCTTGCTCGTCCAGAGCGATATATATATATATATATATATATATATATAAGTTAAGTTGGCGACCGTAGTCGAGTGCGACCAGAAGGCTTCTTTTTCCATAGCTACTACCCCGAGGTGTAGGATAGGGCGCTATTCTTTTCCCTGGATTTTTCCACTTTATCCTTGATACGTACCTTATATTGCTGAGTGTTAAGGAAGACAGTATCAAGTACCATTTTTTGAGTCTTTGGTATGATGCAACCTGGGATTGAACCCAGGTTTCCCAGACCATTGGCGAACAATCTACCCTCTAGAAGAATGAGTATATATATATATATATATATATATATATATATATATATATATATATATATGTGTGTGTGTGTGTGATGTATTCAATAAGTTTACAGACTTTTTTTGTACAGGCATTTAAAATTGTCGTAGACTCTTGAAAATCCAGCGTGTTATTGCTATACATCTTATGAGATGACTCTCCATGTTTTATGATTTCAGGTTCAAATAAACAGCTACAGCAGCAATTCGAATACACCCTACTAAAGCCTGATTGTCACAGCTGGTGAATTTCAAAAATTCAATCTGGATGTGGGGACATTTTAGAAGAACAATATGCAATAAAATTCTGTTTAAAACTTGGAAAAAATGATGCCACAAAAACGTATGGATTGCTTCAGACTGCTTTTGGGGCATCTTGCATATATATATACATGTTGAGAGAGAGAGAGAGAAAGAGTGTGTGTGTGTGTGTGTGTGTGTGTGTGAAGTGGAGGTGTACGAAGGTCACTTAGGAGATGTCTTTACTTAAAACATGGAACCTTAGTGACTGTTCAGTGAATAGTTCGTACGATAAGGGTTAAATTCATGATTGAGATGTTATTAGATGTAGGGAGGAAATCCGAAACTGCAAAAAGAATAAAGAAATATAGGGGAAATAGGAAAGTTATTTTATTTCATTTTATTTTTTAGTTAGAGAAGAAAGAAGATAAGAAACAACAACAAGAACGAAAGAATTTTACTCGAAGAAATGTCGGAACCACGGGAGAAATATATGAATATTTTATTCGAAGACTTCTTTTCCTCTTCTGAGAGAAACAGAAAAACCAACTATTTTAACCCACTACTCGTGTGTACATTCATCTAAGAGTTTGTTTGTCTGTATCTGAGTGAATAAGGCTGAATGAGGGTATTGCACATATGTGATTGTATATCGCCCGTGGTGTAATGGTTAACGTCGCAGGAAGTGGACACTGCGTCTCGAGTTTTAATCCTGGACAAGGCTGTTTAAATTTCACTTCGCGCTAAAACCCTTGGTAAAGGTATGCGTCCAACAATTGTCCATCTAGCTATGAGTAAATAAAAAGGCAGTCTGACCTTGGTATAGCAACTGTTCTAAGGGAAGGAAACTTTGTATTCAAACCTGTTAAACCCTCTTAAAAATTGGCCTTGTGTCACATCCTACTCGCGCGGAGGGGTTGGCAAATACATATTGGTGTTTTTAAAACGGTTTTACGCGGATAAAAAAGATATGATTAGACAAAACTGAAAATATATAAACGAACAGATTGATAGAGATAGATAAGTAGATAGACTGATATGAACAGACTGAGATTGACATGAACAAAATGAAACGCCCACTTATACATAGGAAATAAACTTTGCGAGCTAAGTTCAAATCCTGGTCGAGACTATTTGCTCTTCACTTTCCGCCAACGCCTTTGGGAAAGGCATGAATGTTAAAACTAATCATTTGGGGTTTGTGCTTTTTTCGCCAAAGCTTGTATTTGATTTTAATAATTTCAATATTGCACTAACCTCATGGGTTTCCATTTGAAAGAACTTTTTTTATTCTAAAAGGAATTTAGAATATCCCCTATCGCGTCATAGGACAGCAGTGACAATCAGGGTTTAGTAGGGTGTATTCCTATTGTTGCTGTAGCTGGTTCTGAACAAGATCTCGAATGAAGTCATTACTCCCAAGTCCTGGTAGTACCTGTGAGGATCCTATCGATGGTTCAATTAGATCTGATTGAAAATTATTTATATTAGATAGGAATACTTGATACTATATAACTGTGTAAATTATTTATATGAAGAATAGTTATTTGAAGCTATAATTTGTTTAATGGCATACCAACCTTCGTAGGTTTTTTAATACCAAGTAAATCCTTGTAGAAGAACAGCAGTGATACTATTTAACGCATAGCTATGGTTTGTTTACAAAGGATTATTATTAGTGGAAATCATATAACAATGTGCAAACAAATAATTATTATTAAATAGAAATAATTACGTAAAACCATGAAGTTGTTTATAAATCATTTGTAATAAAAATTTGTTGAATCTATAATTGTTTACTAATGATTATTATTCACTATTTATAACCATATAACTGTTTGCCAAATCGGCTGGGGTTGTAGAATACACCAATTGCTTCTCTGCAGAGGGGTAAGACTACCAAACAACGATTGTCCTAGATATGATACTAAGCAATCTGATGGTGAGGCTCCACTAATGCGGACCTTTGAGGAACGTCGAGTACCTCTTCATTGCTATGTACTTATGCAAAACTGAATTGTTTGAAATAGAACTGTTTTTTGACATTAAAACTGTGTACTTATGCTAAACTGAATTGTTTGAAATAGAACTGTTTTTGACATTTAAACTGTGTACTTATGTCAAACTGAATTGTTTTAAATAGAACTGTTTTTGACATTGAAACTGTGTACTTATGCTGAAATGAATTGTTAAAATAGAACTGTTTTTGACATTTAAACTGTGTACTTATGTCAAACTGAATTGTTTTAAATAGAACTGTTTTTGACATTGAAACTGTGTACTTATGCTGAGCTGAATTGTTTGAAATAGAACTGTTTATGTGTATAAAGATGGATTTGGCATTAATAACATATAATGGTTGATGTGCCATAAAACCAAACTAAACTAAACCATATAACTATGTATAAATAAACGGTTATTATCAAATTATTTGAAAGAATATAATTATTAGTATTAAATAGGAATACTTGAAACCATACAAGTAAGGGAAATTATTCCAATTGGATTGAAATCTTGATATTATCTAACTGTGTGCTAAAATCCCTTAAGTCGTAACCACACTAAAAATTAAAATATAAGCGTACAACGAAAACAAATCCCTAACCTCTGGCAAAAGATAACCTCCAACGGGTTGACATGGCATTAAAATCAATCTGCCGCGAGCAGGATGTGACACAAGGCCAATATTTTAAGCAGAGTAAAGTTGGTTTGAATTCAAAGTTTTCCTTCTTGAATGGTTGTCTAACCAAGTCTAAAGAACCCATTCTTCCCTACTATCTACCTATAGCGGGGGGGGAACAGATGCTTCATGCTTTTCCAAAAGCCATTAGTACAAAGTGAATGTGAAAAAGCTTTGTCTATGATTTGAACTCAGGCCACTGATTCCATTTCCGACGTCGATAACCGTTACGCTAATCCTACTGTCCATCTTTATTACCTGTACACTTAATCATGAACAAATGGACGTATATATTCAGGGTGTTAGAATTTTATTTTCCGTCTGAATAAGTGTTTGTGCTTGCGTGTGTGTAGATGGCTGAATTATTCCTCTTGGGAAAATAACTATTTGTCTATTCTTTGATATGGCATATTTCTTCTTCTTCTTCTTCTTCTTCGTCATCGTCGGCGTCGTCGTCTTCTTCTTCTTCTTCTTCTTCTTCTTCGTCATCGTCGGCGTCGTCGTCTTCTTCTTCTTCTTCTTCTTCTTCTTCTTCTTCTTCGTCATCGTCGGCGTCGTCGTCTTCTTCTTCTTCTTCTTCTTCTTCTTCTTCTTCTTCTTCTTCTTCTTCTTTCAAGTCCCAAATTAGTTCTAATTTGTTACGTTCCTTAATATGCCCCGGGTGAATTTGGATAATTTTGATCCGGGTTTGATCGTCGGTTTAACTAGCAGGTTAAGAAAATAGCAAATTTACAAGGAATACGAGAAGTTCTCAAAATGAAAAATATCACACAAAAATACATTATTCCATTTTTCTAAAGATTCCGCAGACATTTCTGACATTACAACCGAATGGAATTGGCTTCAAATAAACTCGAAGGCAAATTTAATAAAACCTTTCTTTAAATACTTAGGAATTTATTATCCAGAGATGCACGAACAGTAATCTGGCCCCCTAGGCAAAAAAGCTGATTAGATCCCTATTTCAATATGTTTATATCTCTTCATTTATCTGTCCGTCTGTCCCAATCTGTTTCTGTTTCTTTCTTAGTCTGTTCAAATCTATCTATCTATCTATCTATCTGTCAGTCACTCTATCCATTTCTGTCTATCTATTTCATTCGATTCATATGTATATATCTCAGTCTTTTCACACATATCTCGATATTTTCGTATATATATATATACATATATACGTGATGCCTTCAATTACAGACTTTTTTGTACAGGCATTTAAAATTGTCGTAGACTCTTGAAAATCCAGCGTGTTTGAACGATAGGGAGGAGTGGCGAGAGAGGGTCAGGGATATCCGTGCTGCCAGCACGATATGATGATGATGATGATTACTATACATCTTATGAGATGACTCTCCATGTTTTATGATTTCAGGTTCAAAGGAACAGCTACAGCAATAATAGGAATACACCCTACTAAACCCTGATTGTCACTGCTGATGAATTTCAAAAATACAATCTGGATGTGAGGACACTTTAGAAGAACGATATGCAATAAAATTTTGTTTAAAACTTGGAAAAAATGATGCCACAGAAACGTATGGAATGCTTCAGACTGCTTTTTGACCATCTTGCATGAATCGAGCATGAGTTTCTGAGTGGCATAAGAGATTCAAGGAAGGCAGAGAGTCTGTGAGGGATGATGAGAGGTGTGGGAGGAGTAAGGAAGTCAATACACCAGAGTTGATTGGCCAAAGGGTTAGGGTTACTATGTTGAGGTTTTAAGGGAGTTCAGCAAGAGATTCCGTCGGAAGAGGCCAGCACTCTTCAAATCGAGTCAGTGGCATTTCCACAAAGACAATGCACCAGTCCACAACCTCATCCTTGTCATAGACTATTTGACAAATATGGACATCAAGACAGTTCCTCACCGTCCTTATAGTCCAGACTTTGCCCCCTGTGACTTTTGGTTATTCCCTAAGCTCACAGGCTGTCGTTATGAGACAATTGAGGAGATGAAAAAGGCTGTGACGAAGGTCATTGACACGCTCACACAAGAGGACTTCAATGGGGCCTTGCAGAAGTTGTTGGAACGGTACAACAAGTACATTGCAGCCGGAGGAGATTACTTGGAAGGGGACTAGAGTTTCATGTGTGTACTATCAATAAAAGCGCCCATACGAAAAAAGTCTGGAAACTTATTTAATGATCCTCGTACACGAAACACCTATATATCAGAGACAAACAAACACTTTTATCCCATTACAAAGAATTTATTTCAAAAGAAATAAGTTTAACAGATACGTTTCTACAGACATTGCACAAAGTTCGCCGTGTATAGTTGAGCTAAAAACACAACATTTGATTCAACCAAAAAAATAAAAGGATAGAATTGGATAGTCTATTGAACCTATTCGCCGTTGGACCGAAACAATGAAAAGTTGTACATTACAAAAATAATTTTTCACAAAAATATCAATATGGTGTAAGAATACTAAGTTCTTTTTTTTTCTTTTGTTTTAAATATCTGTCGTTTTGTTATTACAGGCCCGGAAAATCTTCCAGTTTGCTGTATCCTTTTCTCTGGCGCTTCTAGACAATTCTGAAGGATGGTGCTCTGAGGAATTTAACTTTTTTGATAAATTTCTTCTTAAAAAAGTCTCCCAAGACTTACTCACATTGAGTTGGGATGACTCAGCAACTCTTCTGTTTCCTACGGAAATAAGCAACTTCTAGGCTTCCCTTCTACGGCATAAAGCAATTAACTCTCACAGAGTTAATTGTAGATTTTACACCGTTCCTGGTAGACCGGTAGAGTCTGTAAAAAGGTAAACCTTGACTTCAACCTTTCTCTGACGGACTAACAAACTAACGGACAAAAAAAAACACCCACTCGTTTCGATACCAATAAAATGACAGACATTAATGGTCCAACTTTAAAATAAACCAATGACATACGAACTATTTTCACTACCAATTTGCAAATTCCAAAAAACTAGCTACCTAGCTAGGTTGTTGGCTATCAGTTTCAATCTATCTATCTATCTATCGATCTGTTCCTATCTACCTATCTAACTAGCTAACTGTCTCAATCTGTTTTTATTAATCAGTCTGCCGACCCTCAACCTATTTTTATCTACTTCTCTGAAATAAAAAAAAGAAAGGGAACATTCGGGTCTTTATTTTGTTGATGCGTTGCGTAGAGGTTGTTAGTGGGCACGCTTACCGCGTTCGTGTTGGAAGGTAGCGAAAGGAAATTTTCAAATGACACGAAGCGTCTATAAAAGAAACAAAAAGTTAAAAGTAGCAAAGAAGTCTATGTTGTAACAAAATTGTCTTTTATATTCATATTATTATTATCCTTCAATGAGCAATAGGCTACAAAAGATGTGGTATGGTTATGAATTTTTGAATGTAAATTCTTGATAGTATTCTGAAAAATCACTTGTCTATCTTCAATGATAAGCCTCTTAGACTGATACCTTTGCGTGACTGTGCCCCTAATGCGGTGTTATATAATTAAGGAATGATTTTTTTTATCTTAATCATTTTTCATTAATTACATTTTATCATTCAGTTTGGTTGGGCTTTGAATTATTCGGGTTTAGTGTTCAGGTGTATAGTCAATTGGAGCAGTTTACGCTCGTGCGCAAAAGATATGACAATCACCATTGTCATAATATACCCCCACATACACAGGAAATGGGGCTGAAGTGTGGTTGATGTCATGCCCAGAAGAGGTGGGCTGAGAATTTGGAAGATTTTGAAAAAGATTCAGTTGAGGTCCGACCATGGTGTTGAGAAGTTGGGGTCCGACCATGGAGTTGAAAGTTGAGTTCCTGCTATTAAGTTGGAAGTTGAGAGTTGGATTTTGACCATTGAAGATGTTGTTGGATTTTTCGGATTTCTACCGACAGAGATCTTAAATATCATGGGATGCGTAGCGCGTTTGTGGGGTCAGATAATATGGTCAGCAGAGTAAGAATTGTGTCTCTCCCCTCGTATCGAAAAACCGAAGTCAGAAGTTAATAAAACCTGTTGTACCTGAACAACAGAGTCCGCTTGTGTTTTGAATATGTTTCTGTATTATTATTACGGACACCACCAAATTATATAACAGCTGTCGTCTCTGCTACTGACCACTTCTCTTGTCCGCGGAATCTTTTTCTAAAACCTCCTTTCTCTATTCTCTTTAATTCTTCTTCTTCTTCTTTCTCTAATTCTTTCTCGTTACTCCCTATTTCTCAAATTGTTTGTTACTTGAAAGATTTTTGAATTGGGAGTAGGCGTCGGTCAGTCTGGTTTGGTCTATTTTTAGAATACGATTCTTTTATTTGTTTCCAAAATCTGTAAAAGAAAACATACAAATTATGTGTTATATAATTATGGAATGATTTTTTTATTTAATCATTTTCGTTAATTATATCTCATCATTCGGTTTGGTTAGGCTTTGAACTATTCGGCTCTTAGTACAGGTGTTCACGCTCGTGCGCAGAGGATGTGACAAATGACATAATAGAAGCCCCAGATAGGAAATGGAACTGGGGTGGGAATGACGTCATGCCCGGAAGCGATGGGCTGGGAATTTTGGGTGATTTTTTAAAAAAGCAGTTAGTTGAGATTCGGGCCTGGGCGAGGCGAGTCCAGTTGTGGGCTACGGGATGCACAGCGCGTTTGTTGGGTCAGTTAGTTAAAATTTGACTCTGGGCGAGGGCAGTCCAACAGGGAATTGGCAGTGGGCGATGTAGAAACAGTCAGCATAGTAAAAATTTTCTCTCTCTCTCTCTCTCTCTCTCTCTCTCTCTCTCTCTCTCTCTCTCTCCTCATGTCGAAAAACTAAACTCAAGAAGTTAATAAACGTTTCGTACCTCAACTAAAGAAAGCCGTCTGTGTTTCGGGATTTCCATGCATCTGTATATTTTACATATTCGTATTTTGAATATGCTACATATGAAGCATTACAATTTCCCGTGCTATGAAGTCAGTTCGAAGTATGATTATAAAAAACTATTGCCTTAATCTTTTTTTTTTTTTTTAATTTGAAAGTGTAAAGCAAAGCGCTTGGAGAACTGAACATTTGAGATTATAAATTGATGACATCTAAACTTTGATCTTGACGTCAAGACCGAAGTCTATACTCGTCAGTGTCTGATTTGAAAAAAATTATGAAACCAGCCACGATACATTTTCTACAAAAGATTTTGGTGAAACACAGGATTGTGTTAGTGTAACACCAATCATATTCCCCCAAGCCTATCTCTCTGAGACTTTTTTCATATTTCTAGAAATTCATCTCAAGAGTAAGATTTGAAGACGTGGAGGAGGTTTAAAGAAATATGACTGCACAGCTTTACACCAAATCAAAATAAGAATTTCAGAGATTCTTCGACCAATGAGGTGCTAGTGTGACTATTTCAGAGGTATTTCGACAAAATAACTTCGTGGAATAAGTATCTCGGATGTCATGATGACAATTTTGAAGAAAACGAATGTTTTATTCATTGTTCACTTTTTCTCGGTAAATACAACTTCAGTCTCGATACTTTTTTAACATACCTAGTATTAAGAGAACGAAAGGTGTTCGTTGTGATAAATCATTCTATATATGATATACTGATTAATTTGAGGCTACTTCTAAAATGAGAGTTTTGTTACTTGAGGCTCTTGGTGATTTGGGCCATCGAACACTCTCCCCATTTTCCGACAGCACAGCCACCAGTTACCATATTTAGTTAAATAGTGTACAAGATAAAATTGAAGAAACCGAGATGAGAAGATTGTGTTACGCAAGCATTTTAAGTAGAAACATGTTTGCCAAGAAAATCAGCCTCCAATTCTTTTTTTTTCTTTTTTTTTTTTTTTGGGCGGAGGGTTGTTTTTTTTTATTCAACGACGAGGCGAACTTTGATCAGAAAGTTCCAAAGTTATATCTAATACAATATTCTAATGCAAATCTGAAGAAATGAAATCATTGATCTTAATGAGTTGATTGATTTTAAAGGCATGCCAATCTGTCTGGGCTTATTTTAAGACTAGAGGTTAAGGAATCGCGTTCATTGTACGTTCAATTTTACATTTTTCTGTAGTTATTTCTAAAGATATTTTTGGACGGTGGGGGGGAGGAAGGCACAAATTCCTATCTAACACTACGGGGTGCGGAAGCCAATTTAGGAATATTTTAGTATAATAATAAATGACTCTATAAAAAAATTGATTTTGATTTTAAAAAACTAAAAAATTATGGCCACAAAACAATAAATTTAATCAATATGGATGCCATTTTTTTTTTTTTTCAATTAATGTATCAACACGCCTTCGAAACGATTTGCATGCCTTCAAAATTAATTCTTTAGAAATTTTATTCCATTCCTCCTCAAAAGCAGTCTTAAACGAACCAATATTTGAATAGGAAGTTGCATTTGTTTTGTTTTCTAAAACGCCCCATCTAGCGTAATCAATGGGGGGGGGTTAAGGTCTGGGATTGATAGAGGCCATAAAGAAACTCCTATTATTTCAGAAATTTCTTTAGCTTGGTTTTTGGCTTTAAGAAAATCATAGATTCTTTGTCGTTTCTTTTCTGCTCACTCAATTTGGGCTGAATTTTAATGATAAAGTGTTTTTGAATAATAGGGCAAATCATAAAAATTTTGATTTATCGCGTTTTTTCTTTGTTTTTTGTTGTTTTGTTTTTTCAAAAATTGGACTAATCAGACGAAAGAAAACGTTTGAAAAATTATTCCATATTTTGCTTCCGTACCCTGAAATCATTTTGAAACAGATCTGTTTGATCCATTGATAAGATCCTAACAATTACGACCACTCTGGATCTAAATCGACTTAGGGTTAATAACAATGGAGGGTTATTCGATACTCTTATTATTTCCAGAAGTGAAGCCTCACTATTTGATGAAGTTCAGTGTCGTCCCCGGGACACCTGTTAGAGGATTGTCTAACCACTCAGCTAGGGAGACAGTCAGCATATTTTAGAACTCACAGATAGGACGTCTTTTATCTTGCGTTCAGCTGACACAATCAAATTTACAAATTGACAAATCTTTTTTTCCAATTAAGAAGAAGATCTGATCGTATGGGACACGTGATGAGTTATTAACATTGTTCAAAGATTCTCAGGTTTGTGCTTAACTCCTTTTTCTTTTTAGATTTTTTCTTTTTTTAACGATATGGGTGAATATAGAAACAACGAAAAAAATAATAAGGTTTATTACTGTAGAGGACTAATGTTGATAAATTATTTGTTAGTTTGGGTTTTATGATATATCAACCTTTGTAGGTCATTTAATGCCAAATCCATTTTTATACAAAGAAACAGTTCTAGTTCAAACAATTCAGTTTAGACAAACAGTTTCAATTCAAGTATTCAGTTTAGTATAAGCATAATTTTTGTTTACATGCAGTTAAATGTCAAAATAGTTCTATTTAAAGTTATTCAGTTTAGTTAAAATAATTCAATTTAGTTTAAACAATTCAGTTTAGCGTAAGTATAGTTTCATTGTCAAAAACAATTCTATTTCAAACAATTCAGTTTAGCATACAAAAACAGTTCCATTTTAGACAATTCAGTTTAGCATAAGTACGCAGTTTAAAAGTCGAAGCACTTCTATTTCAACCAATTCAGTTTAGCATAAGTACACAGTTTTAATGTAAAAACAGTTTTATTTCAAGCAAATCAGTTTAGCATAAGTAAACAGGTTAGTTATATTTGATTAATAGAGAGGACCCTATCAGGTGCTACCACTCCGAGCCATAGTGGACCGCATTCCCCAAATCTCCAACATTACTGGAACCTCACCTTCAACTTGTTTAGTGTCATATACAGGACACTCGTTGGGGAAGTCTTACCCCTCTGCAGAGAAGCAGTCGGTGTATTCTACAGCCCCAGCGGACTGGGAAATAAAGTTAACAAAAATAACCCAATTAACACACAATTGGATAGATCCGAAAACGAAGAAATGAAATTATTTTTGTGTTGCCGAGAATTTTTAGTTCGAATGAGAAGTTAATACGACTCGTCCGGCGATTAAGTAAATAGGCCTGCTATGAGACTCTGAGACACAGTTGTGTCTGTCTTGCCTCAGGGACAAGTGAACTGTACAGAAGTGTCTTTGAAGATGTTGAATATATATATATATATATGGTTGAATATATATATATGTAAATATATATATATATATATATGTGTGTGTGTGTGTGTGTGTGTGTGTGTGTGTGTGGTTGAATATATATATATATATATATATATATGGTTCATTAAGGCAGACGCTTCACTTCTGTTAATTCAATTTGTGATCCATGCAAGTTTTCGTATGAGTCGCCTGACATCTGGATGAAATGAATTAAAAAAGGCGCCATATTTTTCCCCAAGTACTTTCGGCCTCAGCTGGAGCCATCTTCAGGAGAATAAACATTTGAAATTATAAACACAATGACAAGTTGTGTGTATTTATTTAAAGAGTAGGAGGAAGAAAAGTGCGAGGGGAAATTACGAAACGGAAGAACTTTACTAGAGGTAAGAGTAAGAATTGGTGAGAAAAATATTAAATACATTTCAGAACGCAGCTGCAATACCCGAAATTGATCTTTTTTTTTTAGGAAGGCTCGTTAATCTTTACATTGAGAGCTTCAAGAATTCGGCTTTTTTTTATTTCATTCCATCCAGATGTCAAACGATTGGTACGAAGACTTGAATGGATCACTTATAGAATAAGCAAAAGAAAAGCGTCTGCTTTATTCAATCAGGCATGTTTAATAGAGAAAATGCTGCCCACACATATATATAATGAGAACTTACATTCCAATACTCCCTGGCTAAGATTTCCTCTGAAATTCAGAGCAGAAATAATCGTTTAGTTCTCCTCCAGGATAAATGCATATTTATATGAATTATGAATAAAATCTGATAACTTTAAAAGTGACCACTGGGAGCTTTTAGTTCTTCGTTTGATATCGAAGCGCTGTGCCGTGGGAATATGTGAATGGCCACCCAGAATATTGGTTAACGATCGAGGACAAATATGCAGTCTGTTCTTTACATTGATGTAAATTCCGAAATACTCCAGAGAAACAAGAAAGGACACAAGAAATCGGTTGAAGAGAAGAATGGAATGGATGCGATCATCTGTTTCGCCAATTCTGCAATAATATTAGGTTACCACAAAATAATTTTTTTTTTTTTTTTATTTGCTTGTAACCATAAAATTTAAAACTGTATATTAGCTTAGAATCAAATATATTGATCTATTAGATCTTACCTAAAGTCTTTTCAAAAATCCTAAAATCAATAGATTCTTCGAAGATATTTTAAGCTGTTGTTTGAGTGCTGAAGACCTTCTCTGGCAAGAAATTGTCGAGACATTTAAGAAAGTATTAGTTGGTCAGAGAGAAGTCAGGTGAGTAAGATGGGCAGGGATAGAGTTTCAAATTGCAGTTCGTTCAATTTCTGCAGAGAGATTTGTTGGATGTTTTTATGGAGAACTGGTTCTTGTCGATTGATCAGTTGAGGACGTAAACATCGCCGTTCTTGGTGAATTTTGCCAGTGTTCTGGCAATACTTCTCTTCTGTGCTGGTTTCGTCAGGATTCAAAAACTTGTGGTGAATTTGCTAAGAAATAATCATAGAATTCTGTGGATACAGCTTGGGTTTGGGGAAGTTTTTTGGTAATAAATACTATTTCTATATATCAAAATAAGGTCAAGAAATAGATCGTTTGGGGGGGGGCGTGTAAAAAAAAAGTCCTGAGTAGAATTCGTAACATCTATTTTCTTTTATCTTTTTTCTTTGGTTTTTCTTATTTTTTTCTTTTTTCTTTTTCTTTTTTTTTGTTCTTATTTTCTTTGTCTTGGTCCTATTTTTCTTTATTCTCTTTCTTTCCGTTTACTTTCTTTTTTCTTTTTCTTTTTTCTTTTTCTCTTCTTTTCTTTTTTCTTTTTACTTTTTCTTTCCTTTTATTCTTTTTCTTTTTTCGTTTTCTTTTTCTTTTTTCTTTTTCTTTCTTTTTCTTTTTCATTTTTCTTTTTAATCACTTTTTCCTTTTCCTTTACTTTTTTCTTTTTTGTTTCTTTTACTTTGTGTTTCTTTTCTTTTTTCTTTATTCTTTATTCATTTTTTTCTTTTTCTTTTTCTTTTCTTTTCGTTTCTTTTATTTATTTCTCTTTATTCTTTTTTCTTTCCTTTTCTTTTTCGTTTTCTTCTCTTTAATTTCTTTTTCTTTTCTTTTTTCTTTATTCGTTCTTTTTTTTTCTTTTCTTTTCGTTTCTTTTATTTTTTTATTTTTTATTTTTTTCTTTCCTTTTCTTTTTCTTTTTCTTCACATTAATTTGTTCTTTTCTTTTTTCTTTTTTCCTTATTCTTTTTTCTTTCTTTTTCTTTTTCTTTTCTTTTCGTTTCTTTTATTTCTTTTTCTTTATTCTTTTTCTTTCCTTTACTTTTTCTTTTTCTTCCCTTTAATTTCTTCTTCTTTTCTTTTTTTCATTATTCTTTATTCTTTTTTATTTCTCTATTCTTTTTTCTTTTCTTTTCGTTTCTTTTATTTCTTTTTCTTTATTCTTTTTTCTTTCATTTTCTTTTTCGTTTTCTTTTTCTTCTCTTTAATTTCTTTTTCTTTTCTTTTTGCATTTTTTTTTTTTTTATCGATTCCTGTATCCCTGTCACGTTTCTTTTTGTAATTTTGCACAACGTACAAGAGGCAGCGCCTTACCGACTGAATAAACCCTCAGGATAATGTCTGTTCACACATGCGCTGTAAGGTCCATTATAACTGTTTGTCAAGTAACTTCATCGAAGCCACGCAACCGGTTCTCCTAATGGCTGGATAACATCGGGAGAGAGTCTCTTGCATTCAATCAATGACGTGATTCCCAGGTGTTCATGTGATTCGTTAAACCAGGCACACCTAGTTGTGAGTTAACCAACGCCCGCGCACACGGGAACTGGGGTTGTTTACATTGGTAAGTGTGTGGGGTGGTCACGTAGAAGGGAAGAAGGAAGAATTGGGGTAAATCAGGGATATGTGAATAAGGATGTAAAAAGTGAGTTTTGTTATTTTGGGACTCTACGATAAAACAAAAATGGAAGAAGGAAAGGAAGGACAGGTAGAAATGAGAAAGAAAAAGACGGAATAAAAATAAAGAAAGCAAAAAGAAAGAAAGAAAGGAAGAAAGAAAGAAAGAAAAAATCGAGAAGAAAGAAAGAAAGAAAGAAAGAAAGAAAGAAAGAAATATGACTGCAAAGGAAAAAGAAAAAGTAAAATTTCACAGAAAGAAAGAAAGAAAGAAAGAAAGAAGACGTGAAAAAAGAGAGAGAGAGATAAATGCAAAACAAAAAAAAATTATAATTTCACAGAACTATGAAAAGAAAGAAAGAAAGAAAGAAAGAAAGATGACTGCAAAGGAAAAAGTAAAATTGCACAGAAAGAAAGAAAAATTCGAGAAGAAAGAAAGAAAGAAAGAAAGAAAGAAAGAAAGAAAGACGTGAAAAAAAATAGAGAGAGAGATAAATGCAAAAGAAAAAAATTAGAATTTCACAGAACTATGAAAAGAAAGAAAGAAAGAAAGAAAGAAAGAAAGAAAGAAAGAAAGAAGACGTGTAAAAGAGAGAGCGAGAGAGATAAATGCAAAAGAAAAAAAATTACAATTTCACAGAACTATGAAAAGAAAGAAAGAAAGAAAGAAAGAAAGAAAGAAAGAAGTGTGAAAATCTGAGAGAAAGAAAGATGACTGCAAAGGAGAAAGAAGAAGTAAAATTGCACAGAAAGAAAGAAAGAAAGAAAGAAAGAAAGAAAGAAAGAAAGAAGTGTGAAAATCTGAGAGAAAGAAAGATAACTGCAAAGGAGAAAGAAGAAGTAAAATTGCACAGAAAGAAAGAAAGAAAGAAATAAAGAAAGAAAGAAGTGTGAAAATCTGAGAGAAAGAAAGGTGACTGCAAAGGAGAAAGAAGAAGTAAAATTGCACAGAAAGAAAGAAAGAAAGAAAGAAAGAAAGAAAGAAGTGTGAAAATCTGAGAGAAAGAAAGATGACTGCAAAGGAGAAAGAAGAAGTAAAATTGCACAGAAAGAAAGAAAGAAAGAAAGAAAGAAGTGTGAAAATCTGAGAGAAAGAAAGATGACTGCAAAGGAGAAAGAAGAAGTAAAATTGCACAGAAAGAAAGAAAGAAAGAAAGAAAGAAATCTAACTATGAATAAAAATCAGATAAAAACGGTAACATCTTTGATCGTCTATCTAAAAGTCTTAGAACATTTCGTGCTGCCTTTACTCAGACGGTTTGAGATTATTTATTTTAATGATCAAAGAGTATAAATTATGTTGGCATATGCCCGAGTTTTAAAACCTGCAAGGTTAAACGAGGTTTGGAATTTTAACTCTTTGAGTCGTAAGCCCAATATTAAAGACTGGGCGGGCGCCTTTATCCCTATGTCAAGTGAACATGAAGACTCAGTAAGAAATCATTTAGTTTTCCATGAGTGCCGGGAAAAGTAGACTCACGCCTTTTCCCACGGTTATTGGTATATATCAGTACTTCCACCAGATATGATATGACACAAGGTCATTTTATTGTGGGGAGAGGACAACGCAGAAGATCCAAGGGCGGCCGTCCCTAAAAACACTCGATCCCGTCGGCATTCCACGTTTTGGGGGTGCATCAGGCGCCAAGCCATAAAATCAGCCGTACAAAGTAGGTGTGGCTTGGATGAGGGTTCCCTGGGACCAAACAATTCAAATTAGAATAATAACACCCACCCGACGCAAACGCCAGTGGGAAGGCTCGGATAATAACCTGAAGAGAATATAAAATTAACCTCTCTCTCTCTCGCTCTCTCTCTCTCTCTCTCTCTCCACACAAGCTTCATGCGTCAAAAGATCAATTCAGAGTTTTCTTTCTCCTAGACTAGTTGCCACACCAAGGTTAAATGATCCAGTCGATTGGGCCTGCAGAATATACCAACTGCAGGAATGCAGTCGGTATATTCAATAAGTTTCCTGGATATGACACTAAACAATCTAATGGTGAGGCTTCAGTAATGCTAGAGCTTTGGGGAACGTGGAGTACTCCTTCATTGCCATTACTCCCAGGTCCACTCTGAATTGGAGAGGTAGTACTTGATAGGGTCCTATCTATGGGTCACATAGAACTGTTTGACATTGATACTGTGTAAACATACTAAACTGAATTGCTTGAAATAGAGCTGTTTTCACATTTAATGTGTGTAAACAAATGATTGTCCTGCATGTCTGGTTCGTCTAGCTTGGATAGTTTTCGTGATGGGAGGCAGGTGGCCGTATAGTTGGTGCTTTGTGGGGTGTTGCCGCCAGGACTTATTCAATATTGCTCGCAATATTCTTGTGTAATTGCTGTCAAGCTTCTTCTCCAGTCGTTTTGTTAGCGTCCAAGTAGTGCATCTATACAGCAGTATTGACATGACCGCTGCCTGGAAGGAACTGTCTTTCATTTTATCGGTCAGGTCTGATTTCCATATGATCGATAGCTTATCGATAGCTGTCCATGCCTTCGTTAGCTGCGTGTCGATGTCTTTTTCGGTTGATGAGACACTGCTTCCTTGGTAGGTGAATTTGTCACCAATTTCAGAGAGGTTCCCTCTAGTGTGGAAATATCGCCTGTTTGATTATAGCACATATATTCAGTTTTGTGTGCATTGACATGGAGGCCAATGCCTGCGGCGGCTCGTTCCAAACTATGCAATAGTCTTTCGGCTTGGTTGGGTGTATTTGCCAGTATCGCTATGTCATCGGTGTAGTCGGCGTTGGTAATTGTTTTTGCGGGGTACCTTCTGCTTCTTTTCTTTGTCAGCTCGAAGCCGTTTTCTCTGATTTTATCAATCGATGTTCTAAGCACGTAGTCTAGATAGATGATAAAGAGGTATGAAGCTAGCGTGTCCCCTTGTAGTACTCCTGCTACAATGTCGAAGTATTCTGTGTCTCCATCCGGTGAACGTACTTTCACTTTGGTGTTTCTATAGAGAATCGTTATTGCTGCAACGGTTTCTTTTGGTAGGCCGCATACTAGTAGGATTTGTTCCATCTTTCCTCTGTGAATGGAATCGAAGGCCTTTGTAAAGTCGACAAATAGTAATGTCGCCTGTAGGCTTTTTGCCCGTACGCCCGCAAGGATTCTACGGATGGTCAATATTTGTGAGGTCGTAGATCTATTTCTTCGGAAGCCATTTTGGTTTTTCCTAAGGATGTTGTCGATTTTTGGGTTCCATGCGGTTTCGTAGTAGGGCATTGTAAATTTTGGCTGCTATGGATGTAAGTGTTATACCTCGGTAGTTCTTAGCTAACCCGAGATCACCCTTTTTAGGGAAGGAGAGGATGCATCCTTTCATCAATCTGTTTATCGGGTTACCCTGGTTGTATCCTTCTCTGTAGAAGGTTAGACCCTATCCAGTTGAGGATTACACCCCACAAAAGAAAATGGGTGCCCAAAGTATGACACTAAACTGCTTCTAGTGGTAAGGCTCCTGTTCTGAAGATCTGTGAAGCATGGAATATTCTTTCATTCCTATTACTACCGGGTCTACTCTGATCTTGGGAAGTAGTACCTGTTCGGCTCCTAACTATGATTCAAAAAGATCTGTTTAGAAATTATTTGTAATAGATAGCAATTCTTAAAATCATATAAATGTACCAAAAAAAAACTCTTCAGAAACAACTACACAGAAAATGTAAATGTATAATGTACGCAATTCACAATTTTTTAGCTTAAAATAGCACCATATGAGTTGGTATGCCGTTAGGATCAATCAATGAATTTGTTTTGTTTTTTTATTTATTTCAGAAACTTAGCATTCAAAATCTAAAAATACAACTAAAAAAGCATATCCTGTTATATGTTGATTGCAATAAAAATTTGGAACTTTAATCATACTCCTGTTTTTAATCCTCGTAACCAAGTAAATTGCCAAGTTGTTTAAATACTTACGAGCAGTATATATATATATATATATATATATATATATATATATATACGCGTAAGTATGTATGTGTGTTCACGTGTCTGTATACAGGCGTGCATGTCTGTTCACAGTGAGAAAATCAATTGTACTATTTTGTTACACATTATCGATCTCTAATACTGTGTATGTGTGTGTGTAATTTGTTTCCAGTGTGTGTGTGTGTGTGCGATTTTTTTTCCTGTGTGTGTGTGTGTGTGTGTGTAATTTGTTTCCAAAGGGAGTGTGTATGTGTGTGTGTGTGTGTGTGATTTTTTTCCAATGTTTGTGTGTGTGTGTCATTTGTTTCCAAAATGTGTGTGTGTGTGTGTGTGTGTGTGATTTGTTTCCAACGTGGGTGTATGTGTGTATGTAATTTATTTCCAATGTGTGTGTATGTGTGTGTGTGTGTGTGTGATTTGTTTCCAATGTATTTTTCTCCACTGTCTATTTATCAGTAAAACTCTTTACCTGTTTCCAGTCACCTCTAGCCATGAATTTCGTCTTTTTTTAAAGGGTTTTTTGGGTGGTTGTTCATTTATTTTTTTTTTTTTTTTTTATTATCGTGTGGATAAAGACTGAGGTGAGAACAGTTAGCAAGACAGGTAATTCAATCAAAACGCATGACTTCTTGCTCGTATAAAAACCATCCATAACAAAACTATCTCCTCTTCCACCCATACAGACATTTCATCATCACTGCCACTGACCTCTTCCAGGAACCCTTCCTAAGGCAATCTCTTCTCTTGTCCCCAAAAACTCATTCCTCAAGACATGAGGACGACAGGCAAAATGAAATTACCGTAACAACTAAATATTATTTCCCCCATTTTCTTGAGAGGAAAGTGAAAAAAAAACAAAAAACATTTTGCCTTTTGTTTTTGTTCTCTTTCCTTTCTATCGATCGATGCCGCAACGTTGGGATGGCAAAGAAAACGGATATAAACATGTTAACGATAATTAGATTATTCCCTTGACATATAGGACCTAAAAAAGAACGCAGGTTAAATAGCAAAGAAGGAACGTATTAGAGGTGTGCAAAAATTCCCAGCTTACTCTATTTTTGAGTACTAGATACTATGGGGCTAATGGTGATTTTGTCGTTTTTATTTTATTGGTTAGTAGGTAGTTGGTAGTCGTCCGTTTCCGTTTGGTTAATTACTGGGTTCTATGGGATGACTTTATAGTTTTTGGTACCTGACTCCTTGGTTTCTCTAATTGCCCCATTAACTTATTCTCTAATGGTTGGCTGTAAATGAGCTTAAAATAGAAAAGGGCAAAGACAAGGACACTTTAAACTTAACCTTTATTCTACAGGTCGACAACTATTTCGTGGTGTGGAACTTTCTTCCCAAGAAAAGAGTCTGTCCAGTAGGAAGGTGTAAAGAGAAAGTTTCTTTTTTTTTCCTTCTTTTTTTTTTGGCGCCTGGAAGCGAGTCTTTTTCATAAATGCACGGATCATGCTTCCTGTCCGAAGCCTCCTTAGAAATTGTTTTTTTTTATTTGTTTATTTTATTTTTATTCAATTCCACAAGATATAATACATAGTAAAAACAGTTTTTAATTAAAAACAAATGGGTCTTATATATATATATATATATATATATATATATATATATATATATATATATATATAAAGATGGTCGTTGTAGGTCCAAAGAAAGAATAAGGATGTATTTAAAATACGAAGATACACGAAGTTATTTGTATTTTTTAAATCTATTTATTTTGTTCTTTCATACGTGTTATACATATGCGCATGTTTCCAGCTTGTTGCTTTCGTCAGAGATAATGTGTGGCACAAGGCCTTATGCACGCAAAAACATAAGTAATTAAAAACCATTCAAACTACAAACACTAGTAAATTAAAATCTCATTTAATACCCATTAACTAGACCTTATGCCAAACATGCTCACCAGAAAGGAAGAGCTACCAATAAATTTAAAAACCACAAAACACCCCATGATACACAAAAAAAAGCAGTTAGTGAAACCCAAAACCACTCCAACACACACACACACACACACACACACACACACAACTATAAACATATCAAATATCAAAGACAGGTAAAGCAGACCAAAGTAAACACACTCCAGGAAAAAGGCACAAAAACCCTTATAAAAACAAATCTGACCAGACAAGATTCATTTATACTGGAAACAGGAGTGAGTTCAAGTCTCATTGAGTACCCCATTTAAAAGGCTTTGTGCCACACATGTTCTCTGACGAAAGCAACAAGCTGGAAACATAGACATATATATAACACGTGTGTAAGAACAAAATGAATAAATTCAAAAAATACAAATCTCGTCGTGGACCTTCCTATATATATATATATATTTGATCGAACAAAAAATGTCTATATTGTTCAATCAAATATGCCTTAACGAAGAAATGCTGCCCAAATATTATATATATATATATATATATCAAGTCATGCTGACGGCATGGAGTCCCCTAACTCTTTTACCATTCATCCCTATTGCCCCTTGCTCCTGGTAAGTCTTCCAGACTGCATCTAGTCCCCGCACAGAGCTGGTCAGCCAACACTGGTGTGTCCATGCATTGGAGTACATAGATGCCTTCTTCATCTTACTTGGATAGTTTATGTGAAGGGAGGCAAGCGGTTTTACAGATACTGTTTTGCGGGGTGCTGCTTCCACGATTTGTTTAAAACAGCGTGCAGCATTCTTGTGTAGTTCACATCTAGCCTTTTCTGAATGTGTTTCGTTAGTTTCCCGGTGGTGCATCCATACAGTAGTACTGATACAGCTGCAGATTAGAAGAAATCCCAATTTATTTTATCAAAGAGATCAGATTTCTATATAATCAACTTCTTGTCAATAGCAGTCCCTACCTTCCCAATGCAAACGTTGACATCAATTTCAGTGGATGAGATGTTGCTGCCAAGGAATGGGAACTAGTTTATTAATTTCAGAGGCTTACCACTTAAAGTGGGGATAACTCCTCCTTGTTTAAGACATGAATATTTTATCTGCACTCACATAAAGTCCAATGATTCTTGGTGCTTGCTCCAGGCAGTGTAGCGTACCAGCTACCACTATACTACCAACTACAGTGGGTACCTACTACGACTTCAATGGTTAAAGCGATGAACTGCGGAATCGTAGTACGCGAGTTCGTACTCCAGTCGCGCTATTACGTTGACTTTCGGGCAAATACCCTTGGGAAAGGTATTAACCCCCTTATTCTCCCTCCAGCTATGGGTAAATAGTAGGACGGACTAGGTTCTTCAGCCTTGTTGAGGCAACTAGTCTAGGAGAAGGAAAACTCTGAATTCAAACCTGTTTAACTCCGCTTAAAAACTGACCTTGTGTCATATCCTGCCCGAGCGGAGGGGTTGGTAAATAGTACCTACTACGACTTCAACGGCTTAGATCTCGTAATATACGTTCCGTAAACTCCTACTAAAATATCGTAAAACTTTTGACTCACCCAAGTAGTATGTCTACACTTATATATCTGTTCGCTTTTCTTGTTCAACAATTTATTTTCGGCGTATTCCAGAAACATAATTTTTCTACCAGACATAAGCTGCTGTTATTGTCACCTCTTTTGTAAGCTTTGGATTTTTTTCTCAATCATCATTATCATCATCATCATGCCGCTAGCTCGAATTTCCCTGACCCACTCGCGCCATTCGTCTCTATCGTCCATCGCTCCCGGAAGATCTTCCAGCCTACATCCTGTATCAGTATAGAGTTGTTGTTTATAGGTTCTAGTTGGTCATCCAACCCTTGCTCGTCCGTGTGAAGGGGTCCATAGAATTACATCGCTTATAAGTTCGTCCTCACTATTTCTAATTTATTATGGGAAATTTGCCCTTTTCCGCTTTTATTTGCCATATATGTTTGAATAGCGTTGGCATATTTTCTGTTGAGAAGGCTGAGGTTATGGTTATCAAATCACTTTTTACAGTCTAATTCAGTGGCACCTATATATATTCTTTTATCGTTATTATTCCCTTCTTCACTTTTTACATATACCTCTAAAAGGGTATCAAACTCTATCCATGCGGATACATCTGTCATTTTAATTATTATATCTTTCATTTTTAATATTTCAAAATTATGCCTGCAAATGTTTTTATATTGTTCATGCAATAATAATTAATTTTTGAATTGCTTTTGTTAAGCTGTTTTTTAATATGTAGAAATGTCTTTATTGTCTTCAAGTGATTTCCTATTAATTATGAATAATATTTTTCCTCGTTTTAACAGTTTTGCTGTGTTTGGGCGATGTAAGTTGTCTCCCATAGTCGAGGGCGAGCTTGGAGGTGCCCGTGGTGTAATGGTTATCGTCGTAGGAAATGGACACGGCGACACGAGTTCAAATCTTGGACGAGACTGATTGCATTTCACATACCACTAATACCCTTGGGAAAGGTATGAATCCAATTATTCTCCTTCCGGCTATGGGTAAATAGTAGGACAGACTGGGTTCTTCAGCCTTGGTTAGGCAACTAGTCTAGAAGAAGGAACACTCTGAATTCAAACCTGTTAAACTCCGCTTAAAAATTGATCTTGTGTCGTATCCTGCCCGTGCAGAGGGGTTGGTAAATATGATAGTCGAGGGCGACCAGAAGGCTCTATTTTCAATAGCTACAACACCGAGGTGTAGGAGAGGGCGCTACTCCTTTCCCTGGATTGCTCCACTTTACCCTCGATACGTACCTTATAATGCTGAGTGTTAAGCAAGGAGGTATCAAGTACCATTTTTAAAGTCTTTGGTATAACGTGACCTGGGATTGAACCCAGGTCTCCCGGGCCATTGGTGAACACTTCTCATGCGTTTGTTATTGCTATCATTATTATTGTTGTTTGGTGTGCAGTTTAAACTAAAATACACGCAAAACAAAAGCAATAATAATTCTTCTCAAATATGTAAGTCTCTCATAAACCTTCATGTATCTTTGAAAATTCACACACACACATATATAGACAACAAAGACATTTCTACATATACACTTACATTCACTTACATTCTATTTCATTTTATTTTGTATTCCCCTTTTTATTTACTTGTTCCGGGCAATAGAATATGTTGTTCATTGTAAATAGTTGTTGTTGACGACCTAAGTCGAGGGTGACCCGAAAGCTCCTTTTTCAATAGCTACTTCACCGAGGTGTAGGGAAGAATTCAGCTCCATTCCCTTGATTGGCCTACTTTACCCTTGATCCTTACCTTATAATGCTGAAGCAAGGCAGTATCAAGTACCATTTTTTGAGTCTTTGGTATGATTCGACCTGGGATTAAACCCCGATCTCCCGGACCATTGGCGAACACTCTATTCATTAGGCCAATGCCCCATCAAGCTTATTCTTGCGAGGAAACAATCTTTTCGCCAATCAGAATTCTTCAACTGATTCTCTAATATTATCACTTGGAGTAGAGAAATTAATTCAACAAACAACTATAATTACGCTGATTGGAATGCTTGGTTTTAGGAAAAAAATACTAAGTCGAGTCCCTAAACATCAATATTAGCATTTGTATATCCTTGATATACTAATACTGAACACAACGGAAGAAGATACAAGATAACCTCATTAACACATACAAAAACATTTGAAATTTAGCATATACAATATATATATACCATAAACGTATCCCAAAAGGTAGAATCATATACACATTGTTCCATGAATCAGCAGTATATAGAAGGGGTACAAAATGGTAATAGTTGAGTCGTCCATTTTGTTGAAGAATTTATCTGGACGTCGGTTATTTATTTTGTTGAAGACTTTCTACTTTCGAGTCAAAAGATTGGGTTTTCATCTCAAGTCGGAAGGTCACCAAACCAATTTAAGGGAAAACAATCGAGTAGGTTTTAATATTGATGACTTGAAGGTTTGTCTTTGTACATTTGTCGTCTTCAGTATTTTGTCGTGCCAAATCTCACCACCATAATTATTTGAGGATGAGGAACACAATTCGGACACTAGTAGCTGAGGAAATGTGTCATGGTTTAACAATTCCTCCTGCTAAACAATATCAAACAATTTATGACAAAATAACAATATATCTATTGTCAGAGGAAACTTAATTGAATGAATACAGGAATGACATGAAATGATAAATACTTGTTATATAGAAAGGTCCTATCATGCAGGTGAAGAGACTTTTGTTATGAGTTGAGTCTTTAATAGAATGGAAGTTGTTGTGTAAAGACTTACGAGATCTATTGAAGCGAAAGTCCCCTTTATCAGAAAATGCACACGTTCGTGAGAGCTTGGTTGTCGTGGCAGCACCAGAGAGAGAGAGTTTAACTTTGTGCTGTTTTATATCCTACTTCTGGTCGTGTCACCTGGCGTTCATTAGAAGTACTATTCGGAAGGCAACAAGAGTAATTCCTACTAGAATAATCCCAAGACAGTCTTCAAAAAATAGTGCTGGAAATTTTTACGACCTATTATATCTATTAACGTAACTCGATTTGACGACTGACATATTACTGGGAAATTTTGAAATAACTAAGACCTCTTGTTGAATGAAAACCGCCTAGAAAATCGTAAATTGTACTTGCCTTTTTTTTTTTAATATCAGCTAAAATTTCTTTTGCAAGAATTGACTATTTTATGTGATTTATTTGTTTGGTAAACTTCTTGTGTTGCGTGACAAAAATAAATAAATAAATCTAATTCTTGGGACCACAAGTTGAACTGACTAAGTCAGTGGTCACCTACAGGCCATCTACAAACTACTTTTCTGTGGCACATGACGAAATAATTTTTCTAAAACGGGGTAGTTGTGCCCCGCCCACCGAAAAGGGTGGAATGTACTCCAATATTTCAGCCACATTCACTTCAAGATCAAAAACTGAAAAGCAGAAACAATCTGGTTTATATGAATTTTTTTTAATATTTTATAAGAACTTTAATTAAATCTATATAGGCTTATTTCAAATATTTTTTGTGTTAGAGGGATGACTGAGATTATAGAAGATTAATTCACACAACGAGATGTTCTTTCTTTATTCATCACGTGAGAAAGGGGGATGTGATACTTCCTATTGGTGTGGATGGTATACTTGAGATGACAGATGACGCCCAAATAAAAGATCATAGAAGATATTTGATTGGTCTTGTTTTGTTTTATGGCATATCGACCATTATAGGTTATTTAATGCCAAATCCATGTTCCACTTCAAACATTTCTTTTTGACATAACTACAGTTTAAATGTCAAAAACAGTTCTATTTCAAACTATTCAGTTTATTCAACAAAGTTAAATGGTTCTAAGTATTGCTATGTATCAAGAACAATTCAATTAAACAGTCATTTATCTACACACAGTTAAATGAAAAACGGTTCAGTTTAGCATAAGTATGTAGTTTAAATGTCAAAAAAGTTCTATTTCAAGCAATTCAGTTTAGCAAAAGCACACTGTTTAGTCGTATTTGACCAACAGATCGGACCCTATCAGATGCTACCACTCCAGGCCAGCGTGGATCAAGGACCAATGACAATTAAGGGGTACTCCACATTCTCCAAAGCTCCAGCATTACTGGAGCCTCACCATCAGATTGTTTCGAGTCATTATCAAGACACTTGTTGGGGGAGTCTTACCCCTCCGCAGAGATGCAGTCGTGTATTCTGCAGTCCAGGCTGAGTAGGCTAGAGAAAATATTTGAGAACGGAATATTTAATAAACAGAAATTAAAACTGCTATTTCTTTGAATATAATAAAACTTTGAATTATAACTTTTGTTTCTTACCTTTTAATATTTTTTGTACCATTTATTGAAATTTACCCATGAAATGATGGGGTATTTGAGAGAGTTTATCGGTGTTTATGGTACATTTCTTGTATTTTTGGAAGATTCTGAGGTTTGTGTCTAACTCTTTTCTCTTGTTACCCCATTCACTTGTTATTTTCTTATTTGTGTGTTTAAGCTGCAAGAGAATAAGGGACGAAAGGGAAAAGACAAGGATACCTTGAGACTCAATTTCTATTTTGAGGGTTTACGACTATTCGTATTTGGTGTGGAATGCTTTCCTGAACCAGTAGAAATGGTCGTGCTCCCCCAGATAAGGATTTTGAACGACATCATAGAATCATCAGAAACTGCTACTAGCAGGAGACACAACATTCTGCTAAGTTCAGGAGTTAATAAGCACGTGAGCTCCCGACTAGAAGCTGAGAGAAAAGGTCCGTCCGTTCAATCGAGGTATGTCGAGGTAACTGAAGAAGAATTTCTCTTTGGCACCAGGAAGCCTCTCTATTTTAGGCATGCTCGATTTCGCTTACTGTCATTGGCCTCATGGGAAACTGTTACGTTTGCATTTTTTGTTTTTATTTTTTATGTTATTATCTTTTTTAATGCAATAAAATAATAAAATGTAATTATCAAAAGTGAAAACAAAATAACAGAAAATCTATCCCTCTACATTTTGTACTAATTCACATATCCCACTTACAATCAGATGTGTATTCATTTTGATGAAAAACAAATAGCTCTCTATCAGCTGTAGTACAGATTAATGTTATAATTGGGGGAAATTAGGCCTTCATCTTATTTTTAGCTTTTTGTGTCTCGACCACAAGACATAATGACCATTTTGTGTTATAATTGGGGGAAATTAGGCCCAGCTCGTGATCTCACTTTTGGCTCACAGTGCCTCTTCCCCGAGATTTAATGACTCTTTTGTGTCCTTTGAATTTAAGATTCCTGAAAGTAGATCCTTGAAATTACAAAAAAATACAATCTGTCCTTGAAATATTTGTTACTTTATAGAAGAAAAATTAATTTGATTTGAATGGATATTTTTGTGTACCTTAATTTTTGTGTATCTTAATTGACAGTCGTTATAAATGCAAGCGATGTACCTCTCTTACTTCTGGCGAAAGGCGAAAACATTTTTCACAATTATAAATAAAATTTTACAACAATCGAACAATACAAGGGAAATAAATATGTCTACTTTTATACAAAGTCGCTTCCCTTGCATAAAAAATCCTACTTCGTTTTGTCTTTCAAAATATTTTCATTTAATTACCGTTCTTTTTCCTTTTGTTTATGGCATCGATTTTAATGGTATATCAAATCGTCTCGGTTATTTTATGCCAAAAGATTAGAGAATTGAGTGCGTTATATATATTACATCTTTTTTGTGATGGTTTATTTGAGTTTTTGCAATCAAATAGATAGGAATACTTGATATCAAATAAAATAGAAACAGATTTATTTCATCCATTGATGGGAGCCTCCTCATCATCATCATCATGTCGCACCATCAGCACGGATATCTCTGACCCTTTCTCGCCACCCTTCTCTATTGTCCATTGCTTCCGGCTGGTTTTCAGGGCTACATCCCGTATCTGCACAGAGCTGCTTATGTAAGTTCTAGCTGGTCGTCCTGCCTTGGCTCGTCCATGTGAAGAGTCTACAGGAGTACATCACTTATGAGTTCGTCCCTACTTCTCCAGCAGTGTCCCGCATGTTTGATTCGTCTTACTTGGAAAATTTTCATGATGGGTAGTAAGTGGCTGTACAGCTGCTGTTTTGTCGGGTGCTGCCTCCAGGATTTGTTCAATATTACTCGCAGCATTCTTGTGTAATTGCTGTCAAGCTTTTTCTCCATACGTTTAGTTAGCGTCCCTGTGGTGCATCCATATAGCAGTATCGACATAACCCCAGCTTGGAAGAAACTGCGTTTCATTTTATCGGTCAGGTTTGACTTCCATATGACCGATAGCCTATCGATAGCTGTCCATGCCTTTGCTAGTCATGTGCTGATGTCTTTCTCAGATGATGTAACAGGTACTAACTCTTCACATTTGAATGGGACTGTAAGTAATGGCAATGAAAGATATTCCACACTCTCCAGATCTCCTGAACTAAGATCTCACCATCACGATACTGAGATCTGCCAATCGGAGGGACAAATGAAGTTGAGTAAAGGTTAATAAATGATAGAAAAATAAAACAAAACAACTATAGGGGTTTCCAAAGTGTTAGTACAATATCTTCTCTTTGAAATAAGTAAGTAAAGTTGTCTCCCTTTAGTCGAGGGCGACTGGAAGGCTTCCTTTTCAATAGCTACTACACCGAGATGTTGGGAAAGGCGCTACTCCTTTCCTTGGACGAACACTTATCCACTAGGCCAATCTCTCTCTCTATATATATATATATATATATATACGCTCCCTCATGGGGGTTGAGCATGGAGAAGGAATTTTCAGCCGCCGCTCGCAAAATGCAAAGCTCTTCGAAAGAATTGAGCACTCTGGTAGCTGATTGGGTATAAAAATGTTAACAAACGGACGTTGCTGCTGCTGCTGCATAAATACCTTTAAAATTCCTTTAATCAACGTGGTACGCTTGTTGGCCGAGCGGTCTGCGACTTAGTCTAACGTAAAGTTGGATGGGTTTCGATCCCGGCTTCGAGCGCCCGACGTGTCTAGCCACACTGAAGAGTTCTGTGGATGACAATATATACGCTCATCCATGGGGGTTGAGCACTCTGGCGAAGGAATTTTCGGCCGCTGCTCGCATAATGCAAAGCTCTTCGAAAGAAATGAGCACTCTGGTAGCCGATAGGGTATAAAAATGTAAACAAACGGACGCTGCTGCGGCTGTTGCTACATAAATACCTGTGGATGACAATATATATATATATATATATACTCCCAATACGAAAAGACTTTCAATACGATTATTTTTTCTCTGGTTACATTAACATGAAATAGAACAAAAGAAGAAATGTGATGGATAATAAATTAGCCTACTTAGAACTAACTTTATTTCTAAGGTTGCAACAAGGTTTTTCAACAACAAAAAATTCCCCGCCAAGAAAATAGCAGCTTTCATCGTGAAGTTCATCTTTTTATATATTTTTTTCTCTCTCTTTTCGTGCCTGGAATCTCTTTTTGCGCATGCTCAGATTATTCTTCCTGTCAAAGGCATTCTTGTAGATGATTTTTTTTTTCTTTTTATTGCTTTTATTTTGCATTTTTCTTATTTTATTTTTTTCCTTATCTCATTTTAATGTCGATATTTTTTCTTCATCTATAATTCAGTCTCCACATAAAAGGTTTTATATCCACGTTGATATAATAAGATGTCCAGAAAAATCATATCGTACTTATTCTTTGAATTCGTGCGCGTGCGTGCGTGCGTGCGTGTGTGAGTTTGAATAGGACTGACACTTCGTTTCTGCTTATTTTGTCATAGATCCATTCAAGTCCTCGTATGAGTCGTTTGACTTCTGGGTATAATGACTTCAAAAAGTCGCTATATTTTTCCTAAGTACTTTCGACTCTTGCTGGAGTGATCTTTGGAGGAACGAACAGTGAAATGACAAACACAATGCCGAGTCATATACATCTATATACAGTAAAGATCTTTTCTTCCGTAAACTCCCCTCCCATTTGTTCTTCCTCCTACTCTTTATATAAATTACAAAGAAAGATAAAATGACCCTATCTATTTTGGCACACTAGCAAAGGTATGAAGAAATAGAATTCCTAGGGACAATAACATCACTACGTTCACTGGATCGAAGATTGTAATCCAAATATCTTTATGCTCAACTTTCCCGTATTGTTTTTTGTTTAAAAATGAAGAGTAAATGAAATATATTTTTCTATATAGTAGATATACGAGTGCATACGATAAGTTTCCAGACTTTTTTCGTATGGGCACTTTTATTGATAGTACACACATGAAACTCTAGTCCCCTTCGAAGTAATCTCCTCCAGCTGCAATGCACTTGTTGTATCATTCCTACAACTTCTGGAAGGCCCCATCGAAGTCTTCTTGTGTAAGCGTGTCAATGACCTTCGTCACAGCCTCTTTCATCTACTCAATTGTCTCATAACGACAGCCTCTGAGCTTAGGGAATAACCAAAAGTCATAGGGACCAAGGTCTGAACTATAGGGAGGCTGAGGATGTGTCTTGATGCCAATCTTGGTCAAATAGTCTGTGACAAAGAAGGAGTTGTGGACTGGTGTATTGTCCTGCTGGAAATGCCACTGACATGATTTGAAGAGTGCTGGCCTCTTCCGACAGAATCTCTTCCTGAACTCCCTTTAAACCTCAACATAGTAACCCTAACCTTTACCCTTTAGCTAATCAACTCTGGTGTATTGACTTTCTTACTCCTCCAGCACCTCTCATCATCCCTCACAGACTCCCTGGCTTCCTTGAATCTCTTATGCCACTCAAAAACTGATGCTCAATTCATGCAAGATTCTCCAAAAGCAGTCTGAAGCATTCCATACGTTTCTGTGGCATTTTTTCCTCACATCCAGATTGCAATTTACTAAATCATAAAAATTGTTCAGTCATCTCATAAGATGTATAGCAATAACATACTGAATTTTCAAGAGTCTACGACAATTTTAAATGCCCGAACGAAAAAAGTCTGGAAACTTATCCTATGCACCCCGTACATCGGTGTTTGAACTGGACGTGAACGATCTAATGAGTCTTCGTGGCGTAGTAACAAACGTGCTGGCTTGCGATATCGTAACAAGCGAGTTCAATCTCCAGCTCCGCTATTACTTTCACTTTTAGACTCAGAAAGCTCTTTTCTGTAAAAATTCTTTTTCGCTTTGTATATGGTAGACAAAGAAACTTTGGCTTGATTTCGGCGTTATGCAAATCATAGATTCTTTGCCGTTTCATTTCTTGCACGCTCATTTTTATGTCCTCAGAAAAGAACATAATTAAATAAGACAAACACGTACTAAGATAGAAGAATAAAAGTTATATATTACAGTAAATAAGTAATACAATGTCCCCAGTGAAGTTTCTGTGACCAACTTTCCGAGTGGATTACAGTCAAATGTTATATCTTTATTGGAAGAGTCCATTGTGAATAGAAACTAGGGATGATACCACAACACTCATAGGGGGCTGAATTTTAATTTTTACAAAATAGTCGACCATTGTCGAGGGTGACCCGAAGGCTCCCTTTTCCATAGCTACTACACCAAGGTGTAGGGGAGGGCGCTACTCCTTTCTCTGGATTTCTCCACTTTACCCTTGATCCGTACCTTATAATGCTGAGTGTTAAGCAAGGAGGCATCAAGTACCATTTCTAAAGTCTTTGGTATGACTCGACCAAGGACTGAACCCAGGTCTCCCGGGCCATTGGCGAACACTCTAACCATTATGCCTATGTCCGATATGAAAAACTTAATTGATTGAATAATAGAGCTAATCATGAAAATTTGGATTTGTCGAGTTTTTTTTTTTATAAATTGGACTAATCAGATAAAGAAGAAACGTTTTAAAAATTATTCCATGTCTTGCTTCCACACTCTGTACGTGAATTGTTTGTCGTGGTTGTGGTGAATATTGTTGGGGAATTCAGAGCTTTGTATCTGATTTCTTCTTCTTCTTCTTCTTCTTACCCCATTTAATTGTTATTTTCTTTTTGTTTATCGAAGCTGTAAAGAAATTAAGGAAAAGAGAAAAAAAAGATGAGGATACTTTTAAACTCAATTTTTATTTTGTGGTTTACGACTATTCTGTGGTGTTGAACCAGTAGAAATAGTCGTACTTCCCTGGCTTTTGCTGGGCCGTCTGGCATTCGTGTCGGATGGGGTATCGATCAATGGCAGATTCGAGGCCGAAAGACCCCTAGCTTCGGCTGGGCCACCTTCGGGTTGGTGAGCTGCTTTCATGACTCCTATGCACCCCTTGTATAGCACTAGACCTCACGGTCTAGTTCAAGCTATATTCTGGCATACGTGCCCGGATCAAGATTTAGGTCCGCGATACTGCTTGCCTCATAAGACCCACATTTCACTTAGTGGGTCAATGACCAGCAGGGTTCGAGTCTCGGCTCGTTCCCGACCTTTCCCTCCCCTTTATCCCCACTTTAATCGGCTTTCGGGGTCGTGGGCTGTCTGGTGGGAGGCAGCGGTAAATAACTTCCCCAGTGCAGGAGTTTGAAAAAAATAATGGAATCATTTTTGGCAAATTCTAAGTTCGAGATTCTGCTATGCGTCTCTGTATTCAGAACGTTCAGCAGAGTCTGCTACTAGCAGGAAACACAACGCGTTGCTCAGCTCTCGGGTCTTAGAGAGCACGTTCGTTTCCTACTCACAGCCGAGAGAAAAAAAAAAGTGCGTCCATCTCAGCATAAAAGATTCTGAGATCAAGTTTCTTTTTGGTACCAGGAAGCCCATCTTTTGAGGCATGTGCAGATTGCGCTCTCTGTCAAAGGCCTCGTGGTAAACTGTTACCTTTGCATTTATTCATGTTACTTCGTTTTGATTGTTTTATGCTATTGTTTTTTTGTTTTTTGTTTTTTTTTTTAAATCCCTACAGACCCCCACCCCTACCAACGAGTGTCTAGGGTATAATACTAAACAACCTGAAAGTAAGATTCCAGTCCTGAAGCGTTGGAGAATATGGAGTACCCTTTCATTGCCATTACTCCCTGGTCCACTCTGACCTGGAGTGATAGTACCCAATAGGGTTCCATATATGGATCAAATAGAACTATTTAATAATTTAATAAACGAATAAGCACTAACTCATTTAAAATAATGTTACCTACAAACTGTTCCTTTTCAACTGACATATATATGTATAAATATGATTTGGCATTAAATAACCTACAAGGGTTGATATGCCATAAGATCCAACAAACCAACCATACAAATTATTTGTATTAAATAGGACTATTTGATATCATAAAACTGTGTACAAATTATTTGTATTAGATAAGAATAACTGTGCAAATTATTTGTAATAGATAGGAATACTTGATATCATATAACCGTGTGCAAATTATTTGTATTAGATAGGAATACTTGATATCATATAACCGTGTGCAAATTATTTGTATTAGATAGGAATACTTGATATCATACAACCAAATGCAAAAAAAATTAGAAATAACGACACAAAAATGTAAATATAAACTTTTAATGTACGCAATCCCCCCCATCTCAAGACATAAAATACCCCCAACTGGATTGATATGCCATTAAAATCAATCTATCAACCAAGTGTATTTTCACCCAAGGCCCTTTTCTCATCTGGACTAGTCGTCCTAAAAATTCCAATTGGAACAATCGATGATACTTAATTAAAAGTTACTTCCCTTTAAAAGAAGTTACTTCCCCTTAATAACAATTAACGAACGCATTGGTAATTTTGATAATCACTACATTTATTACTTACTTAAATGCAAAAATATTGTTAACAAAGCAAATCTTAATGCTAGGTTTGATTTGGTTTTATGGTATATCAACCATTATAGGTTATTTAATGCTAAATCTAATTTATACATATATTTTAGATATATATTATTTGTAAACATAAGTCAACAAAGCTGTATTCTAAAATCCTCTCCGCCCTGAACTATGAACTTTGAACTTATCTCCCTTTGACCCCTTTTCAATAACCACCCTGGTTACTTCTCCTTTATGTAGAAGTCATATAAGCATTCATTCGCTATTAAAGCCATAATTGCAGGTCTCCCATTTTCTCCTTAATACTTCACTATTTATCACTAACAATTAAATCAGTCATTTGTTTACACACGGTTAAATATAAAAACAGTTCTATTTCCAACAATTCTATTTAGCATAAGTACAGTTTAAATAGTCAAAAAGTTCTATTTAACCCATAGGTAGGAACCTATCAGATGCGACCACCCAGGTCAGAGTGAATATGGGAGTGATGGCAATGAAGAGGTACTCCACATTCTCTAAAGCACCAGCATTACTGGAGCCTATCAGATTGTTTAATGTTATAATCAGGAGACTCGTTGAGGCAGTCAGTGTATTGTACAGCCCCAGCTGAATGGGCTATTTAATGTTAGGACTTTAAACACCAACCCAAGCTTTGAGCATCTGTAAGTCAAGCACAATATAAATAATATGCAAGAGCATAGATATAACTATAGTGAACTAAGATTAAAATACCATGATACCAGTGATGGTTGGTATTGTGACGATGACCAAAGAAAGACACAGGGAATGCAAAAAGGTTGATAGAAAAACATACATTCAAGTAACAGAAACAAGATACAAGTGAACCAGGTTAAACAGTAGTTAGTTGATAGGAAGCTGAGAGTCCAGTGGGGTAGTGACTATCCGTCCACCATGCAAATGGTATCACACGTGATTGTGTCTGGTGAACTCCGTCTAATGTTCTCATTGACATGTATTTATGGCGGAGGGTGAGTCCATTATGTTGGGAGTACAACAATTGGACATTTATTTCATTATCTGCATCAAAACCTCAGTCGATGCTGCCATAGAAGGTGTAGAAATGCTTCTCAATCCTGAAGTCTTAAAACCATTAGATGGCATCAAGAGAACCCAACCAAGAACTATGTGTGCTACATTTAATGGCAACCCCTGCACAACAATCACCTCCTGTTACAGTCCCACCAATGCCAGAGATGAATCAGATATCATAACCTTCTATGATGGATTATCTCCCTATTCCTATTCACAATGTTCTAATCATCAGTGGAGACATGAATGCTCAAATAGGCAAAGATGAAAATAATAAATTTTGTTTATATAACTTGCCAAATAGAAATGGCAAACATCAAGCAGATTTTTCACTCAAGAACAGTCTTTCATGCCTCAACACTAAATTCCAAAAAAGGATGGAAAGGTATGGATCTACACTTACCCAAATAGCACTAAATAATAGCACTAAATAATAGCTTTATATTTAAAAACAAGTGGGCCTCTTTTGAATGAACATCTGCCAATCACAGAACTATCTCGGGAAAGATACACACAGAAATAAGAAACAAGCAGTTAAAACCATACATTATGATTGGTCCTCACTAACCCACATTGATATAAGGAATAAATATATAGTAACTGTAAGAAACAACTTAGAAAGTCTTCAAGAGACATTTAAAAAAGATAGTCCAAATGAAGAATATGAAAAATTTATTGTTCACGTGGAAGTGGCAGCAGCAGCAGAGTGCATAGCAACCAAACCAAGAGCAAAACTTAGTCCTATGGGGATCACTAGCAGTAAGGAAGAAACAAAATAACTAAAAAAAATAAGGGAACTCAACAAATGCCAAAGGGCAAAAAAATTAAGAATGCCTAGAGATAACTAACCGACACATACCACAAAGATCAATTAAAATACATTTAAAGGCAAACAAATAAAATCAGAAATCAGGTAGGAGATAGACAATCACAGTTAGCATGGTAGACAATAAATAACATGAAGGAAAGAAAGTGCACTGCAAAAGCAAAGCTAAAAGCTGCCAGCCAAGAAGAAAGACTTTGCAAGTGGAAAGAACTACCCGGAAACCCTCCTGAAATCAATGACAAATCTATCCAAAAGATTATCAATGGCCAACTAGACATCAAGCTAGGACAGTTAATGGAGGAAGAATATGATGTAGTATTGAAAAAAAATTTAAACAGAAAACTGCAAACCTTGATGAAATTCCCACTCAAGTTTGGAAGACAAGAAAATTTGACAACGTACGTGGTGCCTTCAATAAGTCTCCGGACTTTTTTCTACGGGCATTTAGAATTGTCATAGACTCTTGAAAATTCACTGTTATTGCTATACATCTCATGCGATGACTGACCAATTTTTATGATTTCATGTTCAAAAGAACAGCTACAGCAGGAATTGGAATACACCCTACTAAAGTCTGATTGTCACAGCTGGTGAATTTCAAAAATGCAATCTGGACATGAGGACACTTTAGAAGAACGATATGCAATAAAATTCTGTTTTAAACTTGGAAAAAATGCCACAGAAACGTATAGAATGCTTCAGATTGCTTTTGGAGCATCTTGCATGAATCGAGCATCAGTTTTTGAGTGGCATAAGAGATTCAAGTAAGCCAGGGAGTCTGTGAGGGATAATGAGAGGTGTGGGAGGAGTAAGGAAGTCAACACACCAGAGTTGATTGGCCAAAAGGTTAGGGTTAGGGTTACTATATTGAGGTTTTAAGGGAGTTCAGCAAGAGATTCCGTCGGAAGAGGCCAGCACTCTTCAAATCATGTCAGTGGCATTTCCACCAGGACAATGCACCAGTCAACAACTCCATCCTTGTCAATGGGCATCAAGATAGTTGCTCACCCTCCCTATAGTCCAGACCTTACTCTCTGTGACTTTTGGTTAATCCCTAAGCTCACAGGCTGTCGTTATGAGACAATTGAGGAGATGAAAGAGGCTGTGACGAAGGTCATTGACACGCTTACACAAGAGGACTTCCATGGGACCTTCCAAAAGTTGTTGGAATGGTACAACAAGTGCATTGCAGCTGGAGGATATTACTTCGAAGGGGACTAGAGTTTCATGTGTGTACTATCAATAAAAGTGCCCATACGAAAAAAGTCTGGAAACCTATTTAATGATCCTCGTACTTCTCCAATTATGCAACACAGTCTATAAACAAAACCGGTGCCCGTGGTGTAATGGTTATCGTCGTAGGAGGTGCCCGTGGCGTAATTGTTATCGTCGTAGGAAATGGACACGGCGACACGAGTTCAAATCCTGGACGAGACTGATTGTATTTCACATAGTACTAATACCCTTGGGAAAGGTATGAATCCAATTATTCTACCTCTAGCTATGGGTAAATAGTAGGGCAGACTAGTTCTTCAGCCTTAGTGAGGCAACTAGTCTAGGAGAAGGAAAACTCTGAATTCAAACCTGTTAAACTCCGCTTAAAAATTGACCTTGTCTCATATCCTGCCCGAGCGGAGGGGTTGATAAATATGATAAACAAAACTTAATAAAGAAATGGACAAAAGGTTGCATCCTTTCCTTCCTCAAGAAAGGCAACTTCAAAATAACTAAGAACTACAGAAGTCTACCTCTAACTGCTCAGGTTTATAATACTCTGCTTCTCAATCATATCCAACCAAAATCAAGAAAAATCTTAGGAACAACTTTTAAATGAATTACTCCACAACTTCACAGATTCTGATAATCCATCAGGTCATCGAAGGAGTACAAAGAATTTAGAGGCAATACTACTATTCATAGATTTCTCCATGGCATTCAACTCTATACAGAGAGGAAAGACAGAGAAAATACAACATGCATATGATCTCCCAAAAGAAATTACCACTAGCATCATAAAAACATGAAAGCAATGGTTTGCTCACTTGATGAAGACACAGACTTCAACATTGTCACTGGAGTCTAGCACTGGAGACCCACTGGAGTCTATACATTAGCACTATATTTGTTTATACTCTGCCTAGATTATGCACTTTGAATATCCATAGATCTAATAAAAGAAAATGGTCTCTCATATTGAAAAAGCTAAGAAGCAGACAATATCCAACAACAACTATGACAGACACAGACTATGCAGATGATCTAGTACTTCTCAGAAATACACCACCCCAAACAGAATCCCTACTGCATAGCCAAGAGCCAGCAGCAGGATGCTTTGGCCTCTATATGAATGCCAATAAAACATAGCTCATGTGTTTAAAACAAAAAATAACCATCTCCATTCTAAGGAAGAAGCCTCTAAAATTAGTGGACTCTTTCACATACCTTGACAGCAATATCTCATCTACTGAAAATGATTTCAATATACACTTCCCCAGCCTATGCCGGGCCATCTAGCATTCATGTCGGATGGGGTATCGATCAATAGCAGATTCGAGGTCAAAAGGCCCCCAGTGTCAGTTGGGACACCTTCGGGTGGGCGAGCTGTTTTTTTGACTCCTATGCACCCCTTGTATAGCACTAGACCTCACAGTCTAGTTCAAGCTATACTCTGGCCTACGTGCCCGGATCGAGATTTAGGTCCGTGATACTGCTTGACTCATTAGACCCACATTGCACTTAGTGGGTCAATGATTAGCAGGGTTCGAGTCTCGGCTCATTCCCGACCTTTCCCTCCCCTTTATCCCCACTTTAATCGGCCTTCGGGCTTTTGACCTTGTGTCAAGTCCTGTCTGGTGGGAGGCAGCGATAAATATCATACACTGAGCCAGGAAAGCTGTTAACAGGTTATCAATCATATAGAAATCTAATCTATCCAATAAAACAAGTTTTTTTCAAAGCTGAGTCCATGCTACTATATGGCTGCACCACATGAACACTATCAAAATGCATAGAGAAAAAGCTAGATGGGAAGTACACAAGAATGCTGCATGCTTTCTTGAATAAATCCTGGAAGGAGCACCCCACAAAACAGCAGCTGTACGGCCACCTACCACCTATCTAACAAACCATTCCAGTAAGACAAAGAAGACATGCAGATGACTGCTGGAAAAATAAAGACAAATTCATAAGTGCTGCTTTCTTATGGACTTTTACGCATGAACATACCAGAATTGGCCCACCAGCAAAGATTTACATCAGCTCCGTAGGGACACAGGATGCAACCTGGAAGACCTGCCAGGAGCGATGGCTGATAGGGATTGATGGTGAGAGAGAGTCAGGGAAATCTGTGCTGTCAGCACAACTGGATGGTGGTGATGATGATAATTATAGGAGAATTTTTTTTTAAATATTTCATCATAGAAAATTCAGACAAGTATAAAAATTTGTTTTAAGTTTTCACGAATGAAATATTATAACAATACAAAGAGAACAAATCTTTTCTTTACAGTCATGATGACAAGACAAAAAAAAAAACAAAAAAACTCTTTTTGTGTTAAATATACATCATTTATTTAGTTTAAATTACAGATTATCAATACTGACAATTCAAACAAACACTTTTTTTGTCTTTAATTAGGAAATATAAGAATTCTTTAACACCCTGGATTCAACAGAATATCTTTTCTTTTTTTGGATTTTCTTCCATTTTTCAGTTCTACAAGGAATGACCAAATTTGCATAAAAACTTTACCAATTTTAAACCTATCAAAAATAAACTAAAAACTTAATTTAAATAAAACTTTTAGTACTTATTTAATAAAAGAATGAATTTCTATTTAAAGAAATTACCTGTATAAATTTCAACATATTTTTGTGCGTTTCTGTTTACACTCCCCAGTAATTAATTTGAGGGAAAATTTCCTTATACAAAATACAAAAGATTGATTTTTTATACATTTAAAAGACAAATCCCAGATGAAATTAAAAGCTGTTTTTTTTTAAATTTTTAAAACAAAGTCAAATGGGGTTCCTTTATTTCTAAAATTTTTATTTTTACTTTCTAAATAAAAAGATAGAATGGAAAATAAAACAAAATATTTGTCTTCTAGGTAACTTTTTCATTTTATTTGTTAATTCATACAATGATGAAAACCAGGGATTCATTTCCCAACTACAGTTATAGGTAAATAATAAGTCATATAAATGCAGTTCAACTAAGAGAAAAGTTTTCAAACTAAAAGAAATAAAAAAAAAAAGTAAATAAAATCCAAAAATCCACTAATTGATTGGAACTATTTTTAATGAAATTTAATAAGGTTTTATTAGAAGTTTTCAGTGCAAATTTGATCGACACAATTTTTTTCTAATATGCACCCACTTCTCCCAATAATTGATTTAATGATTTGATTTTTATGCACAAATTACAAAATATTGATTTTTAAGAATTTAAAGATAATTTACAGTTGAAATAAATTGCAGTAAAATATAAGTAAATAAAAAGTAAAAAATTAGCAAAAAAAAACAAAAACAAAAAAAAAAAACAATATTTTACAATATTTTCCTTGTATTTTTTTTAATTTCCAAAGTCCTCTGAATGAAGCTAGACTTTTTTTTTAAAAAAAGATAAAAAGAGTTGATTTCTCCAAGAATAATCTAAATAATACATGAAAAAAAAAAAAAAAAAAAATCAATTTTACACTTTGAACAGATCAATCAAATGATCACATTAATTAAATGGGGGTGGTGACACAAAAAAATGTTTACAAAATTTGAACTGGAAACTCCGTTTATTAGATAAGTACCAAAAATTTATAAAAATCAAGTTATTAGCTGATTTTTGTAGGTTTTTTAAAATCAGAATATTTTGGGAGGTTTTGGCCCAGAAACTTTTTATGCTGATCAGATCATATCCACTTATATTTTTTCTTCAATTATTTGGTTATGATTTTTTTTTTTTTGATATTTTGAATTAATTTTTTTTTTTTAATGAATCATAGAAATATCATAAATTCTTCGTTATTAAAAATTATTGATAAAATAAAATATAGTGAGAAGTTTAAAATGTATTCAAATGGTAAACTTGATTAATTATGTACCACTATTGCAGGGTTTAGTATGGCACAATACAAAAGAAAAGAGGGATTAGGAAGATTGTGTAGCATCAAATTTCAAAATGAAGAGGACCTGTCTGCTTTGAAAAATCAAATCCTAGCTGTTTTAACAAAAAAAAAATACACAAATTTCTGAGTCAAGATGTGTATTTACCCAACCCCTCCACCATGAGTAGGATTTGAGAGAGAGTCAATTTTTAATCAAAGTGCGGCTGGTTTGAATTCAGAATTTCCCTTCTCCTAGATTTGTTGCTTAACCAAGGCAGAAGAACCAGGTCTGCCTCACTATTTACCAATAGCTGGGGCAGGGAGATGGTTTCATGCCATGAAGTGTAACACAAACAGCCTCGTCTAGGATTTCAACTTGGGTCATCAATTCCCCATTACACTAATTGCGCCTATATTTCATCAGCAGCAGCTCTTGTAGGCTCTCTTTAAGGAGCAGGGATCTGTATCTGCAGTCTTTGTAACAAGTCTGGTTTTATGTGGGTCAAAGTTTTTTTTACATGGACGTAGTATTTCGGGGTGGGGTGGGTCACTTCTGTTTATATACAAACATGCAAAAAACAACCCCAAACAAGTTAACATGCCATCATAATCAATCTGTAAAGTCTATATATCAGAAAATGCATTTAAAAAAAAAAAAAAAAAAAAAAAAAAAAATGAAATAAATCTATATCTATAAAAGTTCTATATATTTTTCTTTTTTTAAGTAGAGGAATTTATATTGTGAATTGAATTAACATGACCAGAAAATCTACCAAACACCTACGCACAATATACGGGAACACTGGACAGCTGTTTCGACCTTATTAGGTCTTATCAGCAGTGTATACCATGATCTCCACCACTGGAGATCGAACCAGCGACCACAGATTACAGTGCCGAAACTCTACAACTGAGCCACCAGTTCATATCACACACAAATGACATCAAATGAACTAGTCATGGTAATTGCGCAGACAAATAACCTAAATGTGTCTTGCAAGTTACATCCGTACTCTTTCCAGAGGACACAGTCACCTCCCAGGGCCACATCTTCCCAAGAAGCTTATAAATAAAAGTTCTGTTTAACATCAGAAAAAAAAGAGAGATGAACATAATTGTTAAAAACATGTAATTTCAGAGGATGATGCAAAAAGGGGGGGGATTCAAAAATCAACAATTTTTTTTTTTTTATTTTTACAAAATTATCTACACAAAGTAAAACTTCTATCATAAAAACCAGAAAAATTTAAAGTAAATTATCTTAAGGTAAAACAAATGTGCCAAACTGGCTGTGGTCATCAAAAACAAGATAAGTGTGTTTGATCACTCAATGACTCATGCTACCTCGGAATAGTTCAGGATATTTTTTTTTAGTTGCATAGCAAGATTTTCCCACACCTGTAAACATCTTTGTTCCCAATGATCTTGAAAAGCAAGATAAAAACCAATACAGTATGTACTCGTGTAATGAACAACCCCTAATTTTGAGCCACAAAAAAGATGTTTTTATCATATATTAAAATGAACAACCACAACTTTTTGGCTATGCTAGCTTACAAAAATATTTTTCAACATCCAATGATGTCAAGAGATAGTATTCAAACATTTATTCATACTTTCAAAACTACAGTCAATCAAATTCAATATGCAATATTGTAAATAAACAATGTCATCTAGACCTTGGTGTAGCTTTCTGTGTTAGATATTCTGAGTTTACTTTGTTTACTATTTATAATACTTGTACAAATTCTATGCACATGTGTTATAAATAGTAAACAATGTTAAGTAAAAACTTAATTATCTTAATGGCCTTTGTTTAAGTGTAAGTTATGAAAAGATAGTTTAGATTGAAGTTATGGCAAGGTTAGACCTAGAAACAAGTTTCAATGTTTCACAAACATATCTTATGTAATAAAAACCCCTTGTTTTTGAGGCAAAACATTGGTCTAGAAATGTTGTTCATTACACAAGTATATAAGATAATTATAATCAACCAACCAATCAAGTCTTTAACAAAAATACAGGAAATGCCTGCAATTGAGAATGCGAGTTCAAATCCCAGTCAAAACCAATCATTTTTTTAATTTGTTTTTTTTTTTTAACTGAATTCACAATTCAATAAACTATGAAGAATGCAAAAGTTGGCAAGCGTAGTCAAGGGTGACCGAAGGCTCCTTTCTCAATAGCTACGACACCGAGGTATAGGGAAGTGTGCTACTACTTTCCCTAGATTGCTCCACTTTACCCTTGATATGTACCTTACAGTGCTGAGTGTTAAACAAGGAGGTATCAAGTACCATTTTTTTGAGTCTTTGGTATGACTCAACCTGGGATCGAACACCCGTCTCCCAGGCCATTGGTGGACACTCTACTCACTAGGCCAATGGGCCAGTGTTATGAAGAATGCATTGACCATGAAATATGATATTTTCATGTAATAATTTATAGTTGTACATAATACATGAAAAGAAATAGAGAAGGGAAAACATTTAGTAGAAACACCTTTCATCCGCGAACATTTAAAGAAATAATTTAAAGGGTATTAAAAAAAAAAAAATTCATTATGAGAAAAACAAGAAGCATTTTGTTTTCGACCAATATCCTTTTTTTGCTGTTTACTTAAATGCCAAAAAAAATTCAGAATGTTCATATATATATATATATATATATATATATATATATATGTGTGTATGTTTATAATAAGGAAGAGTAGTAAAGTTCTTAGCCAGACCAAAAACAGGGATTCAACTTGAGCCATGAAATTTCGATGTAATTCTGTATTATAAACTGGAAGTTCAATACTAATTTCTTTCCCAAAAATTAAAAAAACTTCTTCAATAAAAAAAAACAAAAAAAAACATACATCCCATTCTTGGTTAGGACAAAAACTTTTCAGCACACTCTCAGATACATATGGTAAAGGGCTACCCAAAACTACAGAAAATTTGAACTGCATGTAAAAACCAAATGTAGTATAGATTTTGGTACTATTCTTTAAGACCAGAATCCCAACATTAATTTTCCTCTATCTCCTTCAAAGTAACACTATTTTTATACAGAGCACATCTCTCGCTCTATCGATATATATATATATATATATATATATATATATATATATATATATAAAATAATGATTATATAGTTCTGTGGTTTGCTACATTTAGGAATAAAGTAATAGGGCATATGTAGGTCTAAGTTTAAGTACAGTAGACATACATAGGTGAGAAATTGATAGTCACCAGGTACGACTGACTTTGTGGCTATGTTACTCACACTAAGATTCTCACACACACACACACCACACACACATTAGTAGTAATAGCAATGAGAGGGTTAATTCCACACTCTCCAGAGCAACAGAGCAGGAGCTTCACCACTAGATGCAGTTTGGTCTCATATGTACGACACCTTTTTTTAGGTGGGGTAGAGGGTCTTACACTTTTACAGGAATTGCATCTAGCATATTCAAAGCCCCCCCAAAAAACAGTTCAAAGTCAAAAGTTTAATGTGATTTAGGCTTCTGTATCATCAATGGCTCTTATGGCTTAGTTGGTAAAGCAGCCCAAGTAACCAGGCTTCCTCAAAACAAAAGGTGATACAAGTTCATATCTCAGTGAGAGTTTATCCCTTATTACTGTCTCCAATTTATGCTATTTCCTCATGGTTACAGAAATAAAGACTCAAATGGGTTTCAATAAAAAGTTACAAGAATTAAAAATACAAAAAAAAAAATAAAAAATAGTCAAAATTAATGATAATAAAGCAATCAGCCCAAAACTAATTATGAAAATTAGGGGTGTTTCAGAAAAATTGATATCATTTTGTTATCACTTAAATGATCTCAAATTTTAACCGAGTGGAAACATAACTCAAAATTTTGTTTGATGGTTTTGGGGTTTTTTTCTATATAGAAATTCCATTCACTGGGGGAAAAAAAAACAACTCCAAATTTTATGTTTAATGGTTTGGGGGTTTTTTCTAAATAGAAATGCTATTCATTAGGGAAAAAAAACAACCCCAAATTTTATGTTTAATGGTTTTGGGTTTTTTTCTAAATAGAAATTCCATTCACTGGGAGAAAAAAAAAGATTTTTAAACATTAGGCATAGAATTTTGAGTCATTTCAACAATTGCTGTAAAATTTGAAATTATTTTAATGAGAATTGGTCAGATAATTAGATCATAACAAGATATCAATTTTTTTTAAACACCCTGCACATCTCTATTGATACCAACTCTGGACTTAATCCAAAAATTTAAGTCTTTTTACATAATCCTAATATTCTATATTGGTCAACAAAATCTTCAGAATAATTTTTTACCATTATTGTTTTATTTTTTTATTTTTAGTATTTACAGTTCAACTGAAACTTTCTTTATATTTTGGTTTTGAAAATTGTTTCTTTATACAACAAAAAGACAACACTTGAAAAACATTTGTCTACATTCAGTTACTTTCAGAAGAGACTAATATCCCTATCCCATCAAGGCTTGGGAAATGACACACACAAAAAATCAACAAGCATTGATATTCAAAAACTGATTGATTTTTGTTGGTTTGTAATCATTTACAAAGCCTGAAATATGAGGTACATAGTGAGAATCAAACTCACTAACCAGCATATGAAGTACCCTAAAATTAAGTAGAGCTTAGATTTTCCACAAGGCTATTAGATTTGGTCTGGTTTCTTTGTTTGATGGCATAACAACCTTCACGGGTTATTTGATGTCAAAACTATCCTTGAAGAAGAACAGCAGAAATACAATTTAACCCATAGTTGGGGAGGGGTTTCATATCTTCCCCAAGGGTATTAGTCTGAAAGTAAATGTAGTAATGTGACTGAAGTTCAAACTCATTTACAACAATGTCACAGACCAGTACGTTTGCCACTGCATCACGCAGACTTCCCCACAAGGCCATAAGTATAGGACACCTAGTGAGAACTATACTCACCACTCTGTAATAACTGACGATTAAGACTACTAACCATTACACCATAGTCACCACCACAGCTGCTGCTGCACTTAACAGTCAGACTTCTGCTCTTGAAATATCAAATCTTTTAAAATAACACTTTCAATATTAAACAACCTATCTGGACCTTTTGTGGTATTAGCATTTTTTTTTTTTTTGTAACGTGGTTTTCTGTACTTAGTCCATGCAATTATTCCATATTTTATTTTCAACAATATTTAAAAAATATATATTACATAAAAATTTATAGAATGAAAGAAAAAAAAACAACTTTTTTTTTTCTGTTCACAATATAGTCAAACAAATTATGAATATTTTTTCTTTTTAAATCTTAAAAAAATTCTAATATATAATCCACACATATGCTACATCCTCACTTTATTTTTTGTGTTTTTTTTTAATTTTTTTTTTATTTTAACTTTTTCTAGAATCAAAACAACAAACTCTCAGCAGCTTCCAAAAAAAAAAAATAAAAAAATAAAAAAAAATAAAAATAATTTGGTTACTGTATTTTGGCCAAAATATTCTCTACCTCTCTGGAACTAAGACGGAACATTTGACCAGCCTCTTTGGTGACATTGATGGCACCATATCGTTTGTAAAAGTTTATGGCCAGATCATTCCAGTCAAGAACACACCATTCCATCCATTCGCACTGTTCTTTGGCAGCAGTCTGCAAGAAGAAGCAAAAAATTAGGGTATATTAGCAGAAAAAAAAAAAAAATTATAAACTCCAAAGGAAATAAGATTTCCAAGATAAAAAATATCCCCACCTCACTCCCAAGAATTATACAATTCAATAGAAGAAGAAAAGTCTTTATTTTTCTATCCTGACCAGTTTTCAGGGTGAATGATTGATTGATTTTAATGACATCTCAACCCACATAGGTTTATTTTATGCCAAGAGGGAAGGGAATCATGTTCATCGTATGTTCATTGATTGATTGATTTTAATGACATCTCAACCCATCTAGGGTTATTCTATGCCAAGGGGGAAGGGAATCATGTTCATCGTATGTTCATTGATTGATTGATTTTAATGACATCTCAACCCATCTAGGGTTATTTTATGCCAAGGGGGAAGGGAATCATGTTCATTGTATGCTCATTGATTGATTTTAATGGCATCTCAACCCATCTAGGGTTATTTTATGCCAAGAGGGAAGGGAATCATGTTCATTGTACGTTCATTGATTGATTTTAATGACATCTCAACCCATCTAGGGTTATTTGATGTCAGAGGGAAGGGAATCATGTTCATTGTACATTCATTGATTGACCGATTTTAATAGCATCTCAACCCATCTAGGGTTATTTTATGCCAAGAGGGTAGGAAATAATGATCATTGTATATTGATTGATTGATTTTAAAGGCATGTCAACCGACCATGTGTTTACCACAATAATGAATTTTTACAAACACACAAAAGCAATGGTTCACTTACACCATGGTGACACTAATTTCTATGACATTGTCTCAGCAGTCTTGCAAGGAGATGCATTAGCACTGTTTCTATGCATAATCTGCCTAGATTATGCGATGCAAACATCAATAGATCTAATGAAATGAAATGGTTTCACTCTAAAAAAGGCAAGTAGTAGACAATATCTCTTGAAACTATTACTGATGCAGACTATGCAGATGATCTAGTGCTTCTTACAAATACATCTGCTGCATAACCTGGAGCAGGCAGCAAGAGGAATTTATCTCTTTGTGAAATCAGGTAAAACAGAGTTCATGAGTTTTAATCAAGATTGCGCCATCTCATTAAATAGCATGTCTCTGAAATAAGTAGAATATACCTTGGTAGCAATATTTCATCAACTGAAAGCCATATCATCATATGTATAGGTAAAGCATAGACTGCTATTGACAGGTTAACAATCATATGGAAATCTAATCTCTGATAAAACCGGCTCATTGGCCTAATGGGTAGAGTGTTCGCCAATGGTTCAAGAGACCTGGGTTCAATCCCAGGTCGCGTCATACCAAAGACTTTAAAAATGGCATTTGACACCTCCTAGCTTAACACTCAGCAATATAAGGTACCTATCAAGGGTAAAGTGGAACAATCCAGGGAAAGGAGTAGTGTCTTGCCCTACACCTTGGTGTAGTAGCTATTGAAAAGGGAGCCTTCTGGTCGCCCTCGACTACAGTCGCCAACTTTACTTACTTATATCCGTACTACTTGGTATACAATACAAGAATGCTACGTGTTACTTTAGGCAATCCTGGAAGCAGCACCCTACAAAACGGCAGCTGTATGGCCACTTACCTCCCATCAGACAAACCATCCAAGTAAAAGGAACAAGACATGTTGGGTATTGCAAAGAAGTAAGGACAAACTCATAAGCATCATTCTCATACAGACTCCTTCACATGCAAAAAAATTCATATTCATCAGCTCTGCATTAACACTGGATACTGTCTAGAGGATGTGCCAAGAGCAATGTTTAATAGAGACAGATTGCGAGAGAGAGAGTTAAAGGGATCAATGCTTACGGCATACCATGATGATGATGATGATTAATATTGAAAAAAGAGAAGTCATTTTTTTTTCTAATGCAACAAGGCAGTCTTCCCAACCTAGAGAAGCTGCTGACTGACACCAAAGGGTCAACCAAAAGAACTCGCACAGTTGCTGTGAGAAATGGTCACACAAGATTTGGAGATTTTTAAAAGGGGTCATCTAGTCAGTCAATCAGTTAGTGACTGGTAGAAGACAAGTAAAGTAAGTAAAGTTGTCTCCCTTTAGTCGAGATCAACCCAAAGGCTCCTTTTCAATAGCTACTACAACACCAATGTATAGGGAGGAGCACAACTCCTTTCTTTGGATTGCTCTACTTCTTCCTTGATATGTACCTTATAATGTTGAGCGTTAAACAAGGAGGTATCAAGTACCATTTTTTGAGTCTTTGATATGACACGACCTGAGATTGAACCCCAGTCTCCTGGGCCACTGGCAAACACTCTACCCACTAGCCAATAAGGAGCTTAAATTTCAGAACTAATGAACACCACCTAGCCTAGTTGGGGGATACAATGTTTGGTTTAGATTTATGGTATATCAATCATTGGAGGTTATTTAATACCAAATCCTCTTTATACATATATATCAAATATATATGATTTGGTTTGGTTTTGTTTTATGGCATATCAACCATTATATGTTATTTAATGCCAGATCCTTTTTATACATATTTATTAAATATATATGATTTGTAAACCAATTTTACTGATAACATTTTTAAATGAGTCTAAGTTCATTCTTTTTCACACAGTTAAAGTATTTCTATGTATCACTAACAATTCAATTAAACATCAGTCATTTATTCACACACAGTTAAATGATCAAAAAGTTCTATTGCAAACAATTCAATTTAGCAAAAGTCAAAAAAATCAAATGGTTCTAAGTATTGCATGTATCACTACCAGTTCAATTTAATCCAGAGATAGGACCCTCTCAGGTGTTACCACTCCTTGCCAGAATAGAACTGGGAATGATGGCAATAAAGGGGTACTCCCCATTTCCCAAAACACTCATTTGGGAGAGGGGTCTAACCCTTCTGCAGAGATGTAGTCAGTGTATTTCACAGCCCCAGTCGATTGGGCCACAGGACACTCGTTTGAGAGGCGGGGTCTAACCCTTCTGCAGAGATGTAGTCAGTGTATTTCACAGCCCCAGTCGATTGGGCCACAGGACACTCGTTTGAGAGGCGGGGTCAAACCCTTCGGCAGAGATGCAGTCAGTGTATTTTATAGCCTCAGTTAACTCAGCTAACAATTTATGGAAGGATAGGATCTTTCTTTTATCAATGCAAAAAAAATAGGATTTCACATTTCCTTGTTTTTTAGGCTGGCCCAAAGAAAAGTGAGTGGCATTATTCTGTGATCACATGTCTGACTTTTTCTTTTTCCATTAACTCCCCATCATCTCTTCCTCGTCTTTGTCTACATCAACTTTCATTTAGACCCAGTAAATATCTACCCAACCTTTCTGCCATACGCACAATGTGACACAAGGTCAATTTTTAAGTACAGTTGGTTTGAATTCAGAGTTTTCCTTCTCCTAAGCTGGTTGCCCTCCCAAGGCTTAAGAACCAAGTCTATCCTACAACTAACCCATATGTGGAAGGAGAAGAGATGGATTCAAACCTTTCTCGAGGTCATTAACATGAAGTAAAATATAAAGAGGCTGGACCAGGATTTGAACTTTTTCCGAAAATGATAACAGTTACCCCTATGTGTACCTCGAGACCCAGCAATACGACACTATCCTGACTACATTTCAGCATCATTTCCTTTTCATAAATACTCATCATTGTTCACATTCATTAAAATGAAAATTTTATTTTATCATTAAAATACAATAAAAAAAAATAACTTTAAAAAGTATTAGATCATATTTACCAACCCCCCCGCTCGGGCAGGATATGACACAAGGTCAATTTTTAAGCGGAGTTTAACAGGTTTGAATTCAGAGTTTTTCTTCTCCTAGACTAGTTGCCTCACCAAGGCTGAAGAACCTAATCTGCCCTACTATTTACCCATAGCTGGAGGGAGAATATTTTGGATTCATACCTTTCCCAAGGGTATTGGTGCTATGTAAAATGCAATCAGTCAGGTCCAGGATTTGAACTCGTGTCGCCGTGTCCATATCCTGCGACGCTAACCATTACACCACGGGCACCTCCTAAAAAGTATTAGATGACTTGTTGTAACAGCAGTTCATGATGATATTAATGCTTCAATTTAGAAAGGAGTGATGGATTCTATTTAGCATTTCATAGTTAACAGCTGTCCATGATGATATTAATGCTTCAATTTAGAAAGGAGTGATGGATTCTATTTAGCATTTCATAGTTAACAGCTGTCCATGATGATATTAATGCTTCTATTTAGAAAGGAGGGATGGATTCTATTTAGCATTTCATAGTTAACAGCTGTCCATGATGATATTAATGCTTCTATTTAGAAAGGAGTGATGGATTCTATTTAGCATTTCATACTTAACAGCTGTCCATGATGATATTAATGCTTCTATTTAGAAAGGAGGGATGGATTCTATTTAGCATTTCATAGTTAACAGCTGTCCATGATGATATTAATGCTTCTATTTAGAAAGGAGTGATGGATTCTATTTAGCATTTCATAGTTAACAGCTGTCCATGATGATATTAATGCTTCTATTTAGAAAGGAGGGATGGATTCTATTTAGCATTTCATGGTTATTTCCATTATATTGAGAAACTTCCTCCATCTTTTTAATGACATTTGTAGATAGATAGAAACAGTGTGAGATACACAGACAGGAACAGGCGGATATAGATATGAATAAACTTAAAGAACAGACTGAGATAGATCAATAGAGATAGACTGAAAGAGATAGATAAAAACCGACTGAGATAGATAGATAAAAACCGACTGAGATAGATAGATAAAAACCGACTGAGATAGATAAATAAAAATAGACTTAGATAGATATATAGATAAAAACAGACTTAGATAGATATATAGATAAAAACAGACTTAGATAGATAGATAGATAAAAACAGACTTAGATAGATAGATAGATAGATAAAAACAGACTTAGATAGATAGATAGATAAAAACAGACTTAGATAGATAGATAGATAAAAACAGACTTAGATAGATAGATAGATAAAAACAGACTTAGATAGATAGATAAAAACAGACTTAGATAGATAGATAGATAAAAACAGACTTAGATAGATAGATAGATAGAGAACAGACTTAGATAGATAGAGAACAGACTTAGATAGATAGATAGATAGATAGAGAACAGACTTAGATAGATAGATAAATAGATAGATAGATAGATAGATAGATTAAAACCGACTGAGATAGATAGATAGAGAACAGACTTAGATAGATAGATAGATAGATAGGAATAGACTGAGATGAATCAATAGATAGAGATAGACTGAAAGAGAGAGATAAAAACAGACTGAGATAGATAGATAGATAGATAGATAGAAACTGACTGAGATAGACAGTGAATTCCCCCTGCCAGATAATTCTTACCTTAATGACAGTTTTCCAAAGAGCACTTCCCATTCCAATTTTTCTGCATTCTTGTGTCACATAAAAGTCCTCGACATACAAATATTTCCCTTGCCAGGGATCATAGCCATAGAAATAGAGCAAATAACCTCCAATGGTTCCTTGAGGAAAGAAAAAAAGAGAATATACACAATTACCTTTTATTATTATCATCATTAAAACTGTTAGTGATCTTTAAACATTTTATTCAGACTAAAAATTTCCTTAGTTTATTTGAACTTTTATCCCCATCTTGATTGTGATAGTCACAATTTTTTAGCCATTATACACTTTATTCTTCTTAAAGTCATATTCTTGAAACTTAAAACTGAACCCTTTATCTAATCCATGGGAGTAGACCATTCTTATTCTGTTGTCTATGCTGGGCAGAAACTAACAAGGTCTATTTTTAAGTGGAGTACAGCTGGTTTGAATTCAGATTTTTCCAACACCTCGGCTATTTGTCTAACCAAGGCTAAAAAAAGCCCAGTCTGTCCTATTTACCCATAGCTGTAAGGCAAAGAGATGAATTCATGGATTTCTCAAATGAACTACAAATAATCTTATCCAGGATTAGAAATTGAATCACCCAATTCCATTTCCTCTGACAATAATTGTTATATAACACGTGACATAGATTTTCGGTTTGTTCCTAGTGACCTCGTGTGCTTTGACAAGCTGTCAAATTGTGATTAATAAACAAGGGGATGGCAGCGCATCAGGGCAGTCGGGTCCAACAGGTGTGTAACCGGAAGGAGACCATGTGATATCCACACAGTCAGATTTAGACAGAGTGCAGAGAATCGAGAGTCAAGCCAGAGACATGCAGCCGATCAGAGGCGTCTCGGACGTCTCTGAAGATATGGCTTGCAAGGGGGGTGCAAGTGTTGGCACCCACTGGCTCCCAGAAAAAGATATGGGACAAGAAGAAGTCCCCTCTCTGAGTATATGTCTCTCCATCTATCTCTCAAACTAACAATAAGATGTGGGCCCTTTTCGAGAATAAAATGAGAGATATATTTTTATAAAGAAATGTTTCGTTCATTCATTAAATTTCGTAAATCATCTATGAGACTCTACAACATAATTAGTAATTTATATTTTCAAATTTTCCATGAACAGCATAAGAATTGACGCCTGAAACTATAAATTTTGACAAAATTCTAAACTTCAAAAGATAAGCATTAAATTCTACTAGTAAACATTAATGTTTATATTCCTCCAACCTTACCCCCCACTGGCAGGATTGAACACAAGGTCAATTTTAAGCAGAGTACAAACGAGCTCATTGGCCTAGGTTCAATCCTAGGTTGCGTCATACCAAAGAGTTTAAAAGTGGTACTTGATACCTCCTTGCTTAGCACTCAGCATTATAAGGTACATATCAAGGGTAAAGCGGAGCAATCCAGGGAAAGGAGTAGCGCCCACTCCTACACCTCGGTGTAGTTGCTATTGAAAAGGGAGCCTTCTGGTTGCCCTCAACTACAGTTGCCAACTTTACTTTTTTTACAGCTGGCTTGAAGGTGGGGTTTTTGTTCCCCTAGATAAGCTGTGAAACGAAGGCTAAAAAACCCAATCTACCCCACTATCTACCCAGTGCTACATGTGGAACATATTGATTAGTGAAAAGTGATTAGTGCTACATGTGGAACATATTGATTAGTGAAAAGTGATTAGTGCTACATGTGGAACATATTGATTAGTGAAAAGTGATTAGTGCTACATGTGGAACATATTGATTAGTGAAAAGTAAAATGCAAACAGCTCTGTCCAGGATTTGAACTTGGATCATCAATTTCATTTCCTACAATAATAACCTCTTCATAAATATTCACATCGTATTGGCATTTTTATAACCTCGTGAATGACCTCCACAGATTCCTTTCATTGGATAACATACTGATTACTAAATTATAACATTGATTTTTATAATCTAAATCAGATACATCCAGAAAAAATGTGACAATTAAAAACAAATAAAACGTATTTATCAAAATATTAAATAAATACCCCTTTTGCGTGAATTTCGAATCAACAAATATCAATGAAAAGGTTGTTTCTTTTCTGAAATAACATTTTTTTTTAAATTACGACCTTTGTCAACAAGGTAGTGTTGTTAGGATGTTTAAATATTTTTCAACTTTTCAAAACATTCATGAAGCAAATGACCAAAGATTTGGAATGAACAAAAAATGCTAGAATCGATTCACAGACAACATAAAGTAAAACTTTTTCTATTAAATAAATATGCAGTCAATCTACCAGTCTATTGATGTCTCTCATTTGCTTATGTGTTGTGTCAGTATATTTCTATAAGTCAGTGTAGAGGTACCGTGTGTGTGTATGTGCAAGTGCATGCATCTCTGCATGGATGTGTGTATGTGCACTGTTTTTTATCAACCCCTTTTATTAAATAGTTTAAGCATATTCAATAAACTCTTATAGCTAAACTGAATTACTTGAAATAAAACTATTTTGATATCTAAACTGCATACTTATGCAAAATTGAATGGCTTGAAATAGAACTGTTTTGACATTGAAACTGTGTACTTATGCTAAATTGAATTGTTTGAAATAGAATTATTTTGACATTTAACTGTGTGTGGACAAAAACTATACTTATACTAAACTGAATTGTTTGAATTAGAACTGTTTGACTAGACTGAATAGCTTGAAATAGAAATGTTTTTGACAATTAAACTATGTACTCATGTTAAACTGAATTGTTTGAAATAGAACTGATTATTTGTATATGCTATGGGGACATATCCTACCATACCCCAAAGATGGACTCGTCCAACAGAAACATATTCTCCGAGCTTAGCTCACTTGGGGAAGACAAATTCTCGTTCCTTACGAGTGACAGACGGACTGCATGCCGAGCATGGCTAGTACTTCCTTTGTATGACTTCTTTTTTCTGCTAATACAATAACGTTTACCTATCACCCGTTGTTTGAGTTGTTCTTCCACCGTTCTTATCTGAAGACCACAACAGTATAAAAATGGATTTGGCATTAAATTTGTTAAAAATTGTTTTGGATTTGTTTAAAAATAATTCCATGTAGAAACTAATGCTATTTAAATTTTTCTTGGCAATTATGATCAGCTGTTTAATCAGAGGCCTTACTCAGGAAATTTAGGAATTTTACACCTACAATATTTTTTAAACTGTTGTAGCATTGATTTGATCATAGAAAACAATGTTGTCAGTGCTATCTACACTGGCATGTTACAGGATGGGGAGGTTTGAGAAACGCAGCATTGCAAAAGGGCATTTAATATTCACTGTGTGTTCAGCCAGGGATGAGGAGCCAGAATCCAGCAAGAAAAGGCTGAGGAGCAGAATAATTTCTCCAATTTCAAGCTGGACAGATTTTAATCTTTTTTTTTTTATTGCAGGAACATATAAGTAAAGTAAAGTTGGCGACCATAATCGAGGGTGATCCAAAGGCTCCCTTTTCGATAGCTACTACACCAAGGTGTAGGGGAAGGCGCGACTCTTTTCCCAGGATTGCTCCACTTTACCCTTGATCCGTACCTTATAATGCTGAGTGTTAAGCAAGGAGGCATCATGTACCATTTTTAAAGTCTTTGGTATGAACCCACGCCTCCCAGGCCATTGGCGAACACTCTAATCATTATGCCAATTTACTAGCATGAAACAATATTGCCTATCATCAATGGTAATCCAACTCATCTAAGCACTATTTTTGAAAAGTCTCGCTATTGCTGATGAACTTAAAACTGAATGTATTCGACTGACATTTGATCCAGTATTTTATGCCAAGGCCCAGCAAGTACGTTGGAATCATGACATGTATATGCAAAGAACAGTTGTCAAGCTTGGAAAATGCTTTGAAAATTCAGAGCTGGCTGATATCCTAGTCGAAGCTGGAACTGTGGTACAAGGGTCACTCCCTTGGTCATGAAAGGCAGACACAACAATCGAAGTGTCAGTTATAAAAATTATGGCTGAAGCTTTGAGAAGGAAACTCTTATCTACTTTCATGGACACGCAGAGTAAAAAAGAAAAAGATAAACTCATTGCCTTGTCTAAAAGTTTAAATTATGCTTTTCCCAAAATACAATTCCAACACCTCAGTGTAATATTTTGACCTTCGACCCGGCCCAAAATGCCATTCAAGGTAATGCACCGGAAGGAGGTGACACATTCTAGTGGCAGTTATGAGAGGAAATCACATGGGCGGAAATTGGCTGATGAAATGGGACGAGCTAAAAAATTCCCATGGTACACTCATAGACTGATGCACTGGAAGAGAGTAACCTGTGAACTGCATGACAGTTATTTCTACTTGATGACGATTAAACATTCGATTTCAAATATCGAGTGGGCGTTGAACTATTATATAATGCAGTCAAGACGGAAGTCAAGAGTACAGTTGCAGACAGATGGAGACGGAGTTATAGACGAGATGTGGTAGGGAAAGCCACACCCGGCCGAGGGGGCCCTCGGGAACCCCGATGGAGTTTGGGGACCAGAGAAGTTGCTGATAAGATGCAGTAAAAAAAGCCAGCACCCAGCAGAGTGGACCCCAGGGCCTCCAGTTGAGCATCTGGAGAACGAGAAAGACACAACGTTAACAGCCATAAGTGGGGGGTCAAAATATTTCAGTTCTGTTCGGTCTTCAGCTCCTTCTCACAGTAAAACCCCACACAACCTTTTCAAACCCTTACAAGTAAAGTGAGAGGTATATATATTTATAAAGAAGTCTTCCTGCATCTGTCTTTATTGTGTCGTTATGATACGGCATATAAAAATATAACACTCAGCACATCAAGTGATTTTAAAGAGTTTGAAAGCAAACTGTCATTATTCATTCAGGAGATAAGCAGTCAATTTCCAACTTTTGAATGAGTCACCTGAATATAGCAGATTTATTTTTAAATTTTGTTCATGTAAACAGATAGGAAAGCGGGTCCTTCACCTTGAATCCGCAGCTGAAATGGTACCCTGGTATTTTTGCATATAATCATTTGAACTACACCAGGCATCTCCCTGCGTATATTTATGAAATGCTTGCTGTTACAGGTACACACCCTTCAGTAGAACAGCATCTAGCTGCTGGGGATTTTGTAGTTAAGCAACAAAACCAGTTCTCCTTCAATCAGACATCAATGGACCAAACCATTGAACAGACTACGAATAGAGATAGCAAAGTCACAGGTGAACAGATTGGATTCTCTAAGTGTAAATACAGTTTTAATGTCGAAAAACAATTCTATTTCAAATAATTCAGTTAAGCATAAGGACACAGTTTAAATGTAAGTACGGTTTAATTGTCAAAAACATTTCTATTTCAGGCTATTCAGTTTACTCAGACAATTCATTTTAGCATAAGTATGCTGTTCTATTTAACCCATAGATAGGGCCCTATCAGATGCTACCACTCTGGGCCAGAGTGGACCTGGGAGCGATGGCAATGGAGGGGTACTCCGCATTCCCCAAAGCTCCAGCACTGCTGAAACCTCACCCTCAGATTGTTTAGTGTCATATCCAGGACACTCGTTAGGGGGAGGTCTTACCCCTCTGCAGAGAAGTAATGTATTCTACAGCCCCAGCCGACTGGGCAAAATTGTTCTCTGCAGTGTAACAACAAAGCTGCTTTGTTACATTAACTTCAAGCAAAATTTCCAGACATGAAAATTATCAAAATTCCACAAAACACAGCTCTGATCTTAGATGGAATGGCAATAATTCATCAGCTAGCAGATCATGTGCCAGCAAATGTTCGGTGATCTGAATATTTATATTTTTAGATATATAATCAAGATTGCTTCCTTTTACATGTTATCAAGAGTTGACTTTATATGTAATAAGTACAATCCTCTGAGCATTAAAGATTCTGAAAGAAGACTATTCGATTCCCCCTGACTACTTGTTGCATGCTCTTAATGAGAATTAGATAACAACCATCCAGTTTCGGAAATTCCTCATGTCTGGCAAAAACGAATCTCTTGTTCAATTTATGGTGATGCATTGGAAGAAATTGGCACCAGAAGAATTCCATGGAAAAACTGTGTTTGCTTCACTGAGCCAAGGATTTTTCATGTTGTCTCCTTAAAATGATCCAAATGAAGTGATCACAGAAACTTTGCAAGAATTAACTACTGATCATGAGGAAGCAGACACTCTTCTTTTGCTTCATGCAAAGCATGCATCAACTGCTTTCCCTTCCATTATCATCATCACTCCAGATACAGATGTTTTTCTTCTTTGTCTTGCTCAACAGCATGAATTAGGTCCTCCAGATTCCTTCAGGTGTTTGCCAACTAAGGAACATTCAAGGAACTTCGAACTACGTCCTTTATTGAACCCACAGGGGGTGGGGGTCGCCTGTTCTGATTCCTCTGAACCTGCAAACTCCAGATGATTGTCTCCTTAGAAGCTTAGGGAATCAACGCCTATAACTGTTACGCCATGTGTCCAGCAGGCGAGTAACAATACAGGAATACTTAACACTTGTACCCAGTTATGGCTAATGGAATCAGACCAGGTGACCTCCGTGGATTCAATAAAAGACGTAGTTCAAAGTTCTGTGAAGGTTGCCGATTTCGACAAACACCCGAGGACATATCGGCCAAAACGTGGAAATAACACTAAAGATGAAGACAATAGTCCGAAAACCCTTAATGATAAAAATCATCAAGCTTTGTTTCAGAAATTTAGACAACTAGCATGAATTAAGTGCTGACTTGTATGTGGCGACTTGTACTAGTAGGCCGTCTTGTTTGATCTCAGTACAATCAGCCATGGAGAAATGTGGACCTGCACTTGAAAGTGTTCTACTCTCTCTGTATTTACTGGCTGTGATAATGTTAGTTGCTTTAAGAGAAAGGAGAAAATAAAACTCTTTGAGTTGATGAAAGAAACAAAGGAGTTTGAGCACACTTTCAAGCTCTTAGACTGTAACTGCAATCAGAACAAAAATTTCTGCCAGCAACTTGAAAAATTTGTGTACATTTCTTCAGTCAGTACTGCTCATTTAAGCATCTTTCAAACAAATGGTAAATTTGATAGTACATTACCACCTTGGCAAAATAGTTTACCAGGCTGCTATTTGGCTACAGTGTCTTCACATCAATATTAATGCTCCTTTTCCAACAAATCATGACTGGAAATATGAAGATCAGAGATAGTTGTCTAATAGAGAAGCCTTTCAGTAAATCTATCCACATTGAGCAACCTAGAAAATGCAATTGTAAGAACAGCTGTGACTCCAGGCATTGTTCATTTGTTCGTCAAATCCCACTTTATTCTGGCCTTTGCTAATGTGTGGCCTGTTCTAATATGCTTAAAGAAAATAAGGATAATGAAAAGTTACTGTATAATATGGAAGATTCTGACTCCTCCAAGGATGAATGATATTTGTAAAGATGAGCTTGCAGGATCAGAGGACAGTAAACCACATTTTGTTTCCTTTTCAAGATGTTACGTTCCAAAATAACAATTCTTTCAACAAACTGAATGAAAACTTATTTGCATTATTCTTTTATATATAGTCAAAGTTAATCTAAACATCCACATTTTTATATAAGTCAATGGGTGCGTGACAAACACCACAAGTATTTGAAAACAGTTCTTCCTTGTATAATTTTTGGAAGGCACAAGGTTTGGAAATACATATAAATGCTTTTCATCTTTATCAAATGAACATAAATTACAGTGTTTTTATGAAGGCATTTGCAATTTGAAAATCTGATACGGCTATGAAAAATAACGATTTCTTTATATATAGGCTTTACACAACTCATTCATCAGCTAAAAATCACTGATTAAGGAAATTAACCCATGATACCCTTTAATGTGTTAAACAGCTTGTTTAAACTTCATTTTACATAAATTGGTTTCTTTGGTTTCTTTGTTTAATGGCATATCAACCTTTATAGGTTATTTAACGCCAAAGCTATTCTCCTAGAAGAACAGTAGTGGTACTATTTAACCCATAGCTGGGAGGATAAGGGGGTTCATACCTTTCCCATGGTTATTTGCCCGAAAGTGAACGTAATAGCGCGACTGGAGTACGAACTCGCGTACTACAATTCCGCAGTCCATCGCTTTAACCATTACACCATGAGGACACCCCCCCTCATTTTACATAAAGTAATTGACTATTTCTGTGAGTTTCACACCCTGAATTATCTCCCTTTTTCTGAAGCAGAGTGCACACTTTCAGTGGATATATCTTCAGATTTGAAATGTCAAGTAATGAAAATGAAAAACTATAAATACATATTTGAAAACTTTTTTTGATTATCCAGACAGGAATAAAAATCAACAGCTTTTGAGATCTGTCTAGAATCAAATGCCAACAAGAATCCACTGTGATAGAAGAATTTCTCCACAGGACAAAATGAAAATTTTAAATATCAGAACCAGCCTGAACAACAAATAAAGTGAATATGTCTGTTTTCTCTTTCAACTGTATGAAAATGACAATCAACAGCTTTTGAGACATGTCCTGATTAATTGAGTTTAAAGGCATATCAACCTGCTAAGGGTTATTTCATGCATAAAGGTTAAGAAATTATCATATTTGTTATACATTTTATACATTCAGAAAAAGGGAGATAATTCATAGGTGCCTGTGGTGTAATGGTTATCGTCGTAGGAAATGGACACAGCAACACGAGTTCAAATCCTGGACGAGACTGATTGCATTTCATATAAAACTAATACCCTTGGGAAAAGTATGAATCCAATTATTCTCCCTCCCGCTATGGGTAAATAGTAGGACAGACTGGTTTATCAGCCTTGGTGAGGCAACTAGTCTAGGAGAAAGAAAACTCTGAATTCAGACCTGTTAAACTCTGCTTAAAAAATTGATCTTGTGTCATATCCTGCCCGAGAGGAAGGGTCGGTAAATATGTATACATTTATATTCACCTTTTTTGTACTTTCATTTTGAAAGGGGGAGGGGAGGGAGTTGTGTTTTATGCCAGGTCAACCATTGTAGGTTATTTAATGCCGAATTCTGTTTATACATATATATTAGATATATAATTTTTAAATGAATAGTTTGCAGTTAACAGTTTTTAAACAAGTCAGAGTTTATTTGTTTTCACACAGTTAAATGGTTTCAAGTATTACTATGTAACACTAACAATTTAGGGAGTGTCCCCGTGATTAAAGTGCTGAACTGTGGAATCATAATACGCAAGTTCGTACTCCAGTCGCACTATTACATTCCCTTTCGGACAAATATCCTTGGGAAAGGTATGAACCCCCTTATCCTCCCATCTATGGGTTAAAAAGTACCACTACTGTCTTTCTAGAAGGATGGATTTGGCATTAGATAACCCAAGAAAGTTGATATGCCATTAGATAACAAACAAATAAACAATTTAATTTAACATCAGTTATTTGTTTTCACACAGTTAAATGGTTTCAAGTATTGCTGTGTAATACTAATCATCATCATGATATCACTGACCATCTCTCGCCACTTCTCCCTATCATTCATCGCCTCCGGCAGGTCTTCTGTGTTACATCCCGTGTCCTCACATAGCTGCTGTATGTAAGTTCGGGCTGGTTGTCCCGCTTTTGCTTGACCATATGTGGGGGTCCATAGGAGTACGTCACTTACGAGCTCGTCCTTGCTTCTCCAGCAGTGTCCGGCATGTCTGGCTCGTCTAACCTGTATAGTTTTCGTGATGGGAGGTAGGTGGCCATACAGTTGGCGTCTCATGGGGTGTTGTCGCCAGGACTTGTTCAATATTGCTCTCAACATTCTTGTGTAGTTGCCGTCAAGTTTCTTCTCCAGCCGTTTAGTTAGCGTCCATGTAGTGCATCCATATAGCAGTATCGATACAACCGCTGCCTGGAAGAAACTGCGCTTCATTTCATCAGTCAGGTCTGATTTCCATATGATTGAGAGCCTATTTATAGCCGTCCATGCTTTCGTCAGTCGTGTGTCGATGTCGTTTTTGGTTGATGAGACGCTACTTCCTAGGTAGGTGAATTTGTCCATTAGCCTCAGAGAGGCTCCGTCTAGTGTGGTAATGTTGCCCATTTGGTTGTAACACATATATTCAGTTTTGTGCGCATTGACATGGAGGCCAACAATTTAATAGTTATATATTTGCACAAAGTTAAATGTTTCAAATATTTGAAATGATTAAATATTTCTATTTGACCCATAGATGGAACCCTAACAGGTACTACCACTTCAAATCAAGATGGATGTGGGAGTAATAGCAATCAAGGAGAACTCCACATTCCCCTAAGCTCCAGGATTGGAGCTTCACTACCAGATGGTTGAATGTTATATCAAGACACTTGTTGGGAGAGTTCTTACCCCCTCTGCAGAGATGCACTTGGAGCATTCTACAGCACCAGTCAACTGGACATTTGATTTTGTTTTGTTTTTTTGGCATACAATCCAATCAAATGCAAATAAGTTTAAATAGATCTATTTGACCCATAAATGAGACCCTAACAGGTACTACCATTCTGGGTCATAGTGGACCTGGGAGTAATGGCAATGAAGGGGTACTCAACATTCTCTAGATCTTCAGAACTGGAGTCTTACAATCAGATGCAGTTGGGTGTCATCCCCAGGACACTCATTTTCTGGGGCTCTTACTTATCAACAGGAATATACAATCAGCAAATTCTTCTGAATTAAATGATAATTTGATATCCACCACAGTTTAACATTATTTACACTAAGAATCTTCAAACAATAACCCACAAGAGAGAACCAGCTGCTACAAGATTTTATATAATTTCACACGATGCCTGCAACCACAAACTGAAATGAATAACCTACATATTTTTTATTTTATCAGCAGTTAATTGATTACACTGGCCAACACTTCTTGGTGACTAAAATTTGACATTTGTTTTTAGTTAATTTAGAGTCGTCACTGATTACAAAAATGGAATCCATTTTTGCCATTCCCATTAAGTTTTCACAATATGCCAAAACCGTAATTTGAAAATGAGACAAGTTTTTAGTTTCTTTGTTTAAAGGCATATCAAACTTTGTGAGTTATTTAAAGCCGAAACCACCCATGTACAAGAACAGTAACAGTACTATTTAACACATAGTTGGGAGTTAATAAGGGAGTTCATACCTTTACCAAGGGTATTAGTCCAAAAAATGAATATAATAGTACAACTAGGGTTTGAACTCACCAACTATGATGTTGCAGTCAAGCACATTGGCCACAACACCATGAGGACTCCGCAGAAACTAAGATATGTATGCTTGCTTCACAAAATCACTAATGTTTTTTCTTGTTATTATAAAGCTTCCACAAATACAGCAAATATAATCTGAAGAGTCTCGTCAATGGGTATTATATCTATATGTTATATATTATAATATATATATATATATATATATATATATATATATATTATAATATAATATAATATATTATAGTATATATTATATCATTATATCTATCTGAAAATCAGACAGGAATATATAACATAACTGTATACAAATTATTTGTATTTGGTAGGGGTAAAAACAGCTTCGAACTGACAAAGAAAAGAAGCAGAAGGTATCCCGCAAAAACAATTACCAACACTGACTACGCCGATGACATAGCAATTCTGGCAAATGCACCTGCCCAAGCTGAAACACTACTGTATAGTCTGGAACGAGCCACCGCAGGCATTGGCCTCCATGTCAATGCACACAAAACGGAATACATGTGCTTTAATCAAACAGGCGACATTTCCATACTAGGCAGTAGCTCTCTAAAACTAGTTGACAAGTTCACCTACCTAGGAAGCAGCGTCTCATCAACCGAAAAAGACATTGACATGCAACCAACAAAGACATGGACAGCTATCGATAGGCTAGCGGTCATATGGAAGTCAGACTTGACCGATAAGATGAAACGCAGTTTCTTCCAAACAGCGGTCGTGTTGATACTGCTTTATGGATGCACTACATGGACACTAACAAAACGGATGGAGAAAAAGCTTCACGGCAACTACACAGGAATGCTTTGAGCAATTTTGAATAAGTCCTGGAGGCAACACCCCACAAAGCACCAGCTGTACGGCCACCTACCTCCCATCACAAAAACTATCAAAGTTAGACAAACCAGACATGCAGGACCCTGCTGGAGAAGCATAAGTGATGTTCTATGGACCCCCTCACATGGCTGAGCAAAAGCATGGTGACCAGCTCGAACCTATATACAGCAGCTCTGTGAGGATGCGGGATGTAGCCCTGAGAACCTGCCAGAGGTAATAAACGATAGGGAGGAGTGGCGAGTGAGGGTCAGTGATATCCGTGCTGGTGGCACGACATGATGATGATGATGATGATGATTGGCATTCGTCTTCAAGGGTGCCTCAGACACAGGTCAATAAGCCCAGCCCTTAACTCTTTTAGGTGAGGGAAAAGGTGCAACTGATTATTAATTCTTAGTCCAATAAAACAAGATACATAAGAAGAGTATTCATTATGGAGAAGAATGTGTTGATTTTATGGTGAAGTAAATAATAATTAAACTGTATTGTTATAGAGATAAAAGTTTGTTACAAAATTCAAACTGATCAGAATTAATGTCAGTCTTTTTAGAGAAATCAAATCTCACTATATTTTTAGACCAATAACATCCCATCATCTTTTTAGACCAATCAAATCTCACAATATTTTTAGACCAATAACATCCCATCATCTTTTCAGACCAATCAAATCTCACTATCTTTTGAATTTTTTTTTTTTTTGTCAGGTAGAATGTTTTTTAAGTGAACCATCTAAAAAATATAAAAAGCATGACAATTTGCCAACATTATTAGATCATTATTCCATGTCAACACAGACAAGATGGAATGCATGTTCTTTAATCAAAGAGACAACATTTCCACACTAAAGGGTGGGCCTCTGAAACTAGTGGACAAGTTCACCTACCAAGGAAGCAAGGAAGCAGTGTCTCATCAAAAGAAAGACATCAACATGTGACTAGCAAAGGCATCGAAAGCTATTGATAGGCTATTGGTTATATGGAAGTCAGACCCGACTGATAAAATAAAATGCAGTTTTTACCAAGCAGCGGTCATGTCGATACTACTATATGGATGCACTACATGGACTAAACGTATGGAGAAAAAGCTTGACGGCAATTACACAAGAATTCTGTGAGCAATATTGAAGAAGTCCTGGAAGCAGCAGCCCACAAAGCAGCAGCTGTACGGCCACCTACTAGCCATCACAAAAACAATCCAAGTTAGATGAACCAGACATGTGGGAGAATGCTGGAGAAGTAAGCAGGAACTAATAAGTGACATATTTCTGTGGACCCCTTCACATGGACAAGCAAAGGCAGGAAGACCAGCTAGAACCTATATACAGCAGCTCTGTACCGATACAGGATATAGCCTTGAAGACCTCCCAAGAGTGATAGATGATAAAGACAGAGACAGGTGGCAGGAGAGGGTCCAGGAGATCTGAGCTGGCAAAGGGACATGATGATGATGATGATGAAGTCTCACAAAACAATTCAATGTCCTTACTATCAGTAGATATAAAACCACTCCCTATTTCATTATTATTACAGCACAAGAATGCTGCAAGCAATCTTGAACAAGTCCTGGCAGCAACACCCAACAAGACATCAACTGTACAGCCACCTGCCTCCTATCACGAAAACTATTCAAGTTAGACAAACCAGACATGCAGGACACTGCTAGAGAAGCAGGGACGAACTCATAAGTGATGTATTGTTATGGACCCCCACACATGGCCGTGCAAAAGCAGGACGACCAGCACGAACATACATTCAGCAGCTATGTGAGGATACAGGATGTTGTCCAGAAGACCTGCCTGAGGTGATGAACGATAGAGAAAAGTGGCGAGAGAGGGTCAGGGATATCCGTGCTACCAGCACGACATGATGATGATGATATCTACTTTCATCATCATCATGATGTGCGGCTATCACGGATATCCCTGACCCTCTCTCTCCACGTCTCCCTATCATTCATCGCCTTCGGCAGGTCTTCAGGGTTACATCCCGTATATCTACTTTACTTGCAATTATCTACTTGCAAATATCTACTTTACTTGCAATTATTTACACTCAAAACAAAATTTAAACAAGAAAACAAAACTATGAATGTAATATACGTTTTTAAAGTATATTTATTTTACTTTATCATTAATCATTACAAGATTACTCATATTTAAAACCAAATATGTGCATCGCAAAAAAATCTAAAAACCATAGACATAACATAGAAAAACACATTGTTTTCACATGTAACTTGTTTGGCTCATTTTCAGTAAATATCTGCTACCCTATCTCTTCAGCTGTCATGCATTTATTCCTGAAGCTGAGGAACAAACTTATGTCCTGGTCTCAGATATCAGGGAAAGGGTAGGGTTACTAACAAGATGGCCAGGTAGGTTAGTAGAAAAAAAAAAGTCAGTGAGTTATCACGAATCAATGATATTTGAGATGTGGATTAAGATAGCTTGACCCAGTGAACAGTTTAACAGGTGGTGAGAGAACTACTAGAGTGAGACAACAACTGTTTTCTTTCATACCCGCAAGAAGCTTATTCGCCTCACCTCTTATTGGTGAGATGTGACAGTGGTTAAAATTAGGGACCCTACATAATTTAACATACTTCCAAATATCTTACAAGCAAAAAGAATAGAGAGAAGAGAGGAGATACATATAAGAATTTTATTAGTATACTCTCAAACAACGGATTAAGTGTCCTTGATTCATTTTCTAATGCACATACAAATAACTTACTTAAGAACTAACTAGTGGCATTCCATAAATGTTTGGTTTTTTTTTTTTTTCTGGCATTACAATTGTTTTTTTTATTATTTTATCTTTGCTCAACATTTTCATTGTTCACACAAAAATTCTCCACAAAGTAAAATAAAATAAAAAGGTACTCCATATCCCGCACTGAAATAGCCATTATAGTTCTATCAAGGATTTATCATATATATCATAAATATTATTTATTTCCAGAACAGGGGCCTCACCATTAGATACAGTTTAGTATCATACCCAGGATATCTGGGGGGGGGCTAGGCCTTACACCTTTTAACAGCTATCATCATAGGAAATGTCTCAACTACCCAAGTTCAAACCCTGGATGAGGTGGTTCGCATTTCCCCTGACTCTAATACCATTAGTTTGGTTTGGTTTTATGGCACATCAAACATTGTAGTTTATTTAATGCCAAATCCAGTTTATTCACATCTATTATATATGCATGTGTTGTAATGGAAGAACCTATCACCCCTAACAGTGGATCTGCCCAGCCATATTACACACACTACACAAGTCGCAGAACATAAGAGAATAAGATGTAAGGAAAGTACCTACGCTCCCATTTCCCATATCGGCTACCCTGTACCTTTAGTACAATAAACCTGTTATTGTTACTCCATGCGTGTTTGTGTAAGTTTTTCCACTCAAACTTACCTCATCGTTGATATCATATTTTGCATGATATAACAATATGATTTGTAAACGTAAGTCAGCAAAGTTGAATAGCTCCAAGTATTGCTATGTATCTGTTGGGATGTCTCCCCTACAGATGGACTCACCCTCATGTGACAAATACCGGCTAAGCTCTCTTCTGCGCAGTCTCAGCAATCGGTAACCAAGAACAGTAATATTCATGATTGTGTTCATCTGAGAAAGGGTTTCTCCCAACTATCGTTTATGTATGTACTATTTTCTTTCAATATATTTCTTATCACTCATTTCCGAGTCGTGTTATCACTTGAACCTCCCCTTGACCATAACAGAATCACGAACATAAGTCATTTGTTTAAACATAGTTAAATGATCAGTTCTATTTCAAACAATTCAATTTAGTATGTCATTTGTTTGCACTCGGTTTAGATATCCAACAGTTCTATTTGACCCATAGATAGGACCCTATAAGGTGCTACCACTCCAAATCAGAGTGGACCAAGAAGCAATAGTAATAAAGGAGTACTCCACATTCCCCAAAGCTCTAAGACTGGAGCCTCACCATTAGATAGTTTAGCGTCATATCCAAGACGCTTGCTGGGGGAGTCTTACTCCTCTGCAGAGATGCAGTTGGTGTATTCTACAGCCCCAGCCGACTGGGGTCAATACCCGAGAGAAAGGTATGAATCCTACTATTCTTTCATATTTGTATAAATAGAGCAGACAAGGCTTTTTAACCTTGGTATGGCAACCAATCAAGGAGAAGGAAAACTCTGACTTCAAATCTGTTAAACTCCTCCATTTAAAAATCAAACTTGCTCATAACAAAAAGGTCGGCTAAATACATAGGAGAAAGAAAACTTAATTCAAAACTGCTTTAAAAATTGACTTTGTGTCACATCCTGTTTATGGAAGATGGGGGTTGGCTAAATACATATTCCTCAGCAAGGGATTCAACCAGCATATTCTAAGTGATGCTGGCATGGTGAGGTTCGTTAATTTATTTAGATTTTATCATTCATTTATAAAACTGATTTTTTTTACTTTTGTTCACAAAAATAGGTAAATATTTTCTGCTGAAAAGTTTAGTCTGCTCATTTAGACTAATATCCTGATCAATACAATGTTTTACCCGATATGATTTGGACTTAAGTTTTTTTATTATTTCCTCAAGAAATACAAATATAGCAAACAGATTTGAGCATTAGAGTTTTATAACAAGTGAACCAAAAATGAACACTCATTACCTGGATAATATCAATGTTATCGATTTGTTTCAGTAAGCCAAAACCGAGATATTCTCTCAGGAAACCATAACAGATGTTGAATTATGAGCATGCACCTGTTACATAGTGGTCTCTCTTCTTTGGATGCTGACTGTTGATCATCCTGGATTCCCAACATGACATTGGCCTCATAATGTTTCACAGTAAGGAAGACATTTCTGATCAAGAAAAATAAACCATTTACTTTTTGTGTGCACATCTTACTTTGTTTCCTCGATAACTAAGACATCCATTTTTTCTTTATATATTCATATTTACCAACCCCTCCGCTTAGGCAGGATATGACACAAGGTCAATTTTTAAGCAGAGTTTAACAGGTTTAAATGCAGAGTTTTCCTTCTCCTAGACTAGTTGCCTCACCAAGGCTGAAGAACCTAGTCTGCCCTACTATTTGCCCATAGCTGGAGGGAAAATAATTGGATTCATACCTTTCCCAAGAGTATTAGTGCTATGTGAAATGCAATCAGTCTCGTTCAGGATTTGAACTCGTGTCGCCGTGTCCATTTCCTACGACGATAACCATTACACCACGGGCACCTTTTCTTTATATATTACCCATATGCATTAGAGAACAGTTCAATAGATGAGAAAAAAAAATTATTTGCACACATTATTTGTATGTGTGCAGGTCAGCATCTAGAAAACAAAGTAATTAAATGTTCAAACTATTTAATCAGAGTCATTTGATCATTTCTTAGGGGGATGTCCTCGTGGTGTAATGGTTAAAGCGATGGACTGTGGAATCGTAGTACGCGAGTTTGTACTCCAGTCACGCTATTACATTCACTTTCAGGCAAATACCCTTGAATACCTGAAATTAACTCCTGTAAACTACAGAAGCAACTCAGTCACTACCAATGCTCACAAAGCTCAGAGCAAAATTCAAGTGCTGCTCATGGTCTCTTTTATTCCAGTTCAATTTAAAAAAATTTTTTTTTTAACATTGCTTAACTTTTTCATTGTCCAAAGAAAAATCTATTTTCCTCTAAACATTATAATGCTGTAGCCTTGGGGAATACGGAGCACCCCTTCATTGCCATTGCTCCCAGGTCCACTCTGGCCCGGCGTGGCAGCACCTGATAGGGCCCTATCTATGGGTTAAATAGAACTAACGGCATACTTATGCTAAACTGAATATCTTGAAATAGAAATGTTTTTTGACAATTGAACCGTGCTTACACTTGAAATGCATGCTTGTGCTAAACTGAATTATTTCAAATAGAACTGTTTTTTGACATTGAAACTGTATTTACACTAAACTGAATTGTTTGACATGTACCTGTGCATAAACAAAATCTGTACTTTTACTAAAATGAATTAGCTGAAGTAGAATTGCTTGACTTAACTGAATAGCTCAAAATAGAAATGTTTTTTACAATTAAACTGTACTTACATTTAAACTGCTTTTGCTAAACTGAATTGTTTTAAATTGAACTATTTTTGACATTGAAACTGTACTTACACTAAACTGAATTGTTATATATAACTGCTTGAATAGTTTGAAATAGAAATGTTTTTAACATTAAACTGTGTACTCATGCTAAACTGAATTGTTTTAAATAGAACTGATAATTTACATAAAAATGAATTTGGCATTAAATAACATATAAAGGTTGATATGCCATAAAACCCAAACCAAACCAATCTAAACATTATGAATAAAACAGTTATTTGATTTTTGCTAAACTATTATTTATGCAACATTTATTGTCTCCCTTTGTGAATAGGCATGTCCATAGGGTGCCTTGTAGGGTGTCACATGACAGTCCCAGAATCCCATTTTGTGAAAGCCCCTTTTATTGCTGCTAAATGCTGAGGCTATCTCCTCTTTAAAGCCTTTAAGATTAATAATAAGAAAATAATTTATTGTCTCCCTTTGAGAATAGGCATGTCCATTGGGTGTCTTGTAGGGTGTCACATGACAGTCCCAGAATCCCATTCTTGACCACTTTGAACAGGAAAGACATTGTCTCAGACCATGCCAGGAAATGAAAAAGCCATGTAGCTAATTTACTTTCCAGTCATCAAGTAGGCTTTTTTCCATTTTTGTACCCCTTCTATATTCTGCCTGTCTGCAGAACTATATGTGTATACTTTTAGTTGTTGGGAGATGTTTGTGCATTCTTTCTTCTTAATAGGCTGGTAATGTATATAAAAAATTAAATGTTCTTGAATATAAAAATGCATTTCTCTTGTCTTTCCTTCAACTGTTTAGTGTTAGTATATCACAAATATACTACTGCTAATATTGGTCCTTGGTGATATTCACCTAAATATCATCCTTAGCAACAAGCATCTCTCCTGTTCAAAGAACAGAGGAAAAGATGTTGAGAATGGGTTTTTGGGGCTATCATACAATACCCTACAAAGCACCCAACAGATATATCCATCTTTTCAGGGAGATAACTATGTTTTATCCTTACACAGAATTATCAAGTAAAAAGACACTTACCTCTTGGAAGATCTTCAAACTCTGTAATTTCAGCAACTAAGAGGTGAAAGTATTTCTGAACTCCAAATCCATGTTTTTTTAAAACTGGAAAAAAAAATCTCAAAATGAAAAATACATATCCAAATTTTTTCTGAGATAAAGTATTTTCATTATTCTGTATATTCAGATTATCACTTCAACAGTTTCTATTTCTCCTTGAAGCTATGGTTAAATAGCAAGGAAGACTGGGCTTAGTTGTCTTGGTCTCTACCATGTTATGAGTCGACAACAGAACTTATAACCCAGGTTGGCAATCAGTGTAAGGCAATGTCAACTCTGATTCTAAAGCAAAAGTAAAGCCTCTAAAGTAGTTTGACCCCGCTTCTTTCGGTCAAGTCAGGGTGCTCCTTGCTGCTGGTATCATTTAACCTGCTATATGTTAATTACTTAGAGAATAAAGCTTAGTTATTCTCATACGAAATGGAATCAGAGAACCAAGTACAAATCCTTGATAAGGCTGTTTGCATCTTACTTTGCACCATTGCCCTTGAGAAAGGCATGAATCTATCTGTTCTTCTCTCAGTAAACCAAACAGCCTAAGAGAAGAAAAAAAACTCAAATCCAAACCAGCGTTATTCTGCTCAAAAATTGACCTTGAAACATCCTGGCCGTGGTAGAAAGGTTGGCTACATGCATATATTCACTATGCTACAATCACATCATCACTTGAATGGTTTGGTTTAATGGCATATCAACCATTGTTGGTTATTTAATGCCAAATCTTTTTTATACATATATATTAGATATATATGATTTGGTTTGGCTGGGTTTTATGGCATATCAATCATCATAGGTTATTTAATGCCAAATCCTCTTTATACATATATATTAGATATATATGATTTGGTTTTATGGCATATCAACCATTATAGATTATTTAATCCCAAATACTTTATATATATATATATATATATATATATATATATATATATATATATATATATATATATATGATTTGTAAACACATTTTGTCGATAACATTCTTAAACGAACCTGAGCTCTTTTTTGCTCACAGTTAAATGGTTTCAAGTATTGCTATATAACAGTCACAATTTAACATCAGTCATTTGTTGGAAAAAAAAATCAAATTGGACTTGGCTAAAGAATCAGTCTGTCCTACTATTTACTTATAGTTTGATGGTAGATATCTCTTTCACAAAGGTATTAGAACAGAGTGAAAAGCAAACTGCCTTCCCTAGGATTTGAACTAGAGTTGCCAATTCTGTTATCTAAGCATTCCACCAATAAATATTTATAGGAAGTTAAGTAATGATGTCTGTTATAATAGAATTTCTTGTCAATCTGTTGTGAAGCTGGTTAATAGTATAGTGGTAGTTGGTGCACTGACATGTTGTGCATTGCTTTATCCTGTGTGATAGCGATTTGAAAGCCACACTGATGAACATGCTATGTAATTTAGGAACTTATGCTTTCTCAGTTTAAACTGGGCCATAATACTGTTGAAGCAGCCAAAACATTTTTTATACAAAAGGTGATGGTGCGGTTGATCACAATACACTAATCAGATGGTTTTAAAAATTTGGCTCAGGTTGCAAGAACCTCAATGATCAGACCATGCTTCAAGCCATAGAGTAGCACTTGGAGAGTATCAGGCAAGCCTGGCATCTTCCAGGGGTGGGTGTCTTGCTGGTGACAGCCAAGCTGGAACTCATTCATAGACACTTAAAATGCCTTCCTCTCTCTCTCATGTTGCGTCCGACAGCTAGAAAAGAGTTGCAGCCACACCGAAACAACAGTCACCAATTGTTTTTGAATAAGAGTGTAATGTTCGAACATTTACAATGGTCCCATAAAGTTACACGTTTACTACAATGTCACAGTTCATGGAGATGCTTGGTAAATACATTATTAAAAAGGTCACATTATAAATTTGGTAATATAAATCATTTTCTATAATAAATAATTTTCAACAAAGACAAAAGAAAATATCAAAGACACTAACCTTCAGGTGTAATCTCAACCCGTTCACCCATCTGTTCATAAACAGCCAATTCCTGCAATTAGAATAAATAGTTACGTTCAATGGTGCAGAGGGTGAGGCATTTGCTTGAAAAGTGCTTTTGAGTGAAATCATCTGGAGGTTGCAGGTTCAATCCCAAGCACAGGTAAGAATAACAAGGAATACTTACTATAACTTAACACTTGTACCTAGTCATGGCTAACAGAGTTGGAACAATATACTCCCGTGGATAAAATAAATGGTTCAGTTCAAGATTCTATATAGGCTCCCAAGTTCAACATGAAACGCCTGAAGAAGGCCAAAGGACATATCGGCTGAAACATTGTGAGTATAACAATAAAGATAATAGTTCGAATATTGTAAGTGATAAAAAACAAATAAATTTAAATTCATACCTTTTCAAGTTTAATATAAACCAGTGATTCATTTTCAATCCAAATTTCAAATATCATTCCTTTCTTCCAAGATTGTCTGACTTGAAAAGGTGTAGAATTATAGTTTGTGCAAGGATCAGAATTTCAACAGTTTGAATAGTGTAATGGTTAACAAGCCAGTATTGCAAATCTATTGCTATTGAATAGCGAGTTCAATCCTTATTGGATGCCATGGCCTTGTGTCAAAACTAAGCTATGCAGATTCTTGATCTATCACTGAATATCACTTTCATCCAAGTGTTCACATGCCATAATTGTTTCGCTTTAGCCTACTTTAACCACATTTTCTTCCATTTGTGTTAGCGCAGGTTTTCATTTGGCGTTTGTGAATGTAAATTACATTTCCTTCAGCTGATTTCTTACAGTTCTGCTGTTGTATACTCAATATACATGCAGATGTAAGCAGAAACATAATGATGACTTCAAAGGAACGAACGAACACACTTCTTTAGAAAAATATACCTCTCACACTTTATTCTCAAAAGGGTTGCGAAAGGGTTGATGTTGGTTGTGTGTGAGAGGTGAATTGGAGATGTTGACAGACTGCTACATATTGACCCCAAGTTCTTCTGACCATAGCAGCACTTCTTTCACATTCTGGCTGGGCTGCTCAACCAGGGTCACTGAGGACCCAAGCCCTCTGTCTCCGCTGGCTTTCACTCCGGCATCTTGTCTCCAACTCGAACTGCCAGACTCAAACTGACCCAAGCCATCTGTGGCACCTGGTTATATAATTGTTTGATGCCCACCTGCTTCCTATGGGTGTATGCATCTGCGCCGAATTCAACCATGTCCACAGGTCAAGGTGATATTCCAATATCTTCGACTGGATGCACCTGTTTCCGCTGTTCCTCTGCTTATTTACATAGGTGTATCTCTTAATTGACGGCTTGGTTGAAGGTCAATATGTTACACTGTCACAAATATTGACCCCGTCACTCTTTCAACCCATTTGTTTTTTGTTTGTTTTGTTGCACATTAAGTCATATTGATTTGCGTTTTCTATCCTGACATTTTTCCTAGTCTATTAGTATATTTTCCTTTTTTAACCACCCCATTTCTTTTATATTTGCACCAAATTTTACACACAGCTGACATAACGTCTTTCTCTACACTCCACAGTGGATTGCTTTCCTGAAAGAGTTTTATAATCCTTTTCATAGTTTCAATTGACGTGGAAGCATGTGTCCTTTCAATCAGGAATGCCCAATTGTTGGTTGATACCAGCAAGAACTGTCTTTTAACAGTAGACCAATTTGCATATCTAAGTTTCTGCTGGGATTTATTTTAGGAATGAGAATTAAAAGATCATTACATAATTTATTCTTCAACATAGGATTATTCTATAGTATTTTCCAATACCTGGTTTGGGAAAAGTTATACCATTAATTTAAATAATTTAATCTAGTTTGTTTAAAGAAAATTCGATAAAGCCAAAATATTCGGCTATGAAAAAAAAGAAAAAAAATGATTGCATTTTATGTTATTAGTTTATTTAAAGCAAAATAGATGAATAAATAAATAAATAAATAAAAAAGCAAAAAACAAACAAAGTGAATATTCTCTAAGTGTACTAATTCCATAATTTTTGCTAAGGGAAGGAGTAAAATTCAGTTCTGATAAATTTTTATTATAAAAATCATTTCCAATGCATTTTTATAGTAAAAATCATTTCCAATGCATTTTTATAGTAAAAATCATTTCCAATGCATTTTTATAATAAAAATCATTTCCAATGCATTTTTATAATAAAAATCATTTGTATTGGAAATGATTTTTATTAAAAAATGTATTGGAAATGATTTTTATGATAAAAATCATTACCAATACATTTTTATATCTAAAATCATTTCCTATGCAAGAATTTCTACTGAACAAGAATCAGTCAAGTTGCTAGATTACAAAATGATATCATTTTTTCTGAAACACTCTATACATCTCAAATGATATGGATTTTTTTTTAACACAGAGTATTTTAAAGATGTGATACCATTTGAGATATACAGAGCGTTTCAGAAAAGTTGATATCATTTTGTAATCTAAAAACTTGATTAATTCCTGTCCAATTGATCTCAAATTTTAACAACACAAAAAGAAACAACTCAAATTTCTGTTTAATGTTTAAATGGCATTTCTAAAAGAAGAAAAAAAAAAAACATTAAACTTAGAATTTTTACTTTTTGCACATTTTTGATATCTCGAATGAATGGGTTTATAAATATTCTGACCAAAAGAAAAAAAAAACCTGGCTGTTCTATAATTTTAGCTAACCCTGTTCTGTAAATCATACTTGTAGATGATGATTACATGAAAGATGAAAAAAAAAAAAGAGTTCATATATTTTAATCAAGGTGTTACCATCTCCTCGTAAGCATTTGTAATTCATAGACCAGTTCATATTCAGGGTGTGGCAAAAATACCGAACAGATTTTAAACTGTCACTTGTGTGGTGCAAGTTAACTTAGGGAAGTGTTCATCATTATCCTGTCACACTATCAGCACCAATATTTCTAACCCTCTCTCGCCACTCCTCCCTATCTTCCATTGCTTTTAGCAGGTCTTCCGGGCTACATCCAGTATCAGCAGAGCTGCTGTATGTATGTTTGAGCTGGACGTCCTGCCTTTGCCCATCCCTGTGAAGAGGTCCACAGGATTACATCACTAACAAGCTCGTCCCTACTTCTCCAGCAGTGTCCCGCATGTCTGGTTCATCTAATTTTGATAGTTTTCATGACGGGTGGTAGGTGGCCGTACAGTTGCCGTTTTGTAGGGTGCTGTCTCCAGGACTTGTTCAATATTGCTCACAGCATTCTTGTGTAATTGCTATCAAGTTTTTTTCTCCATACATTTTGTTAGCGTCCACGTGGTGCATCCATATAGCAGTATCAATACTACTGCTACTTGGAAGGAACTGCGCTTCATTTTATCAGTCAGGTCTGGCTTCCATATGACAGCCTATCGATAGCTTTTGCAAGTCATGTGTCGATGTCTATCTCAGTTGATGAGACATTGCTCCCAAGATAGGTTTATTTGTCAACTAGTTTCAGAGCGCTACTTAATGTCTTACCATTTGTTTTCAGCAACAATCATGGGTTGGACTGGTGCACAGAGTGCATTTGCTATTGAATTTTTAGATTAACGAATCTGTAATTGCTACACAGAGCTTTTTTGTGCTCATTTCATGTTATGCTGGAATGATGCTGTTCTGGAAAGAATTTTCCACCCCGAAGAGTTTTGATTTTCATCTGGAACCACATCATTCTGATCTACCAAAAGATGGGCCCAAAAATCTCTGTGTAGTTATTACAGATTCAACAGTCTAAAAAAAATGTTTCAACAGTAAATTCATGGTGTGTATTGGTCCAAGCCATGATCATATTTCAAAGAACAAAAAAAAAAAAAAAAAAAAAATCAGCTCAATGAAACTACCATTACCACTTGCCTAAATTTAACAGCACCGCACAGGTAACAGTTTAAAATATGGGTGGTATCTTTGCTGCATCCTCTATCATGGTAGCAATATCTCATCTATGAAAAGCAATCTCAACATAAGCATAAGTAAAGCATGGACTGCTATTGATAGGTTGTCAACCATATGGAAATTAGATCTGATAAAATAGGAATTTTTCTCAGCTGAAGTCAGGTTAGTACTATTGTACAGTTGCACCACTTGAACTCTTAATAAAACAATCGGAGAAAAAGCTAGGTGGGAATTACACAAGAATGTTATGTGGTTTTGAACTAATCCTGGAAGCAACACCCTACAAATCAGCAGCTGTACAGCTACTTACCTCCCATTAATGTCAAATGGAGGTGCCCGTGGTGTAATGGTTACCGTCGCAGGATATGGACACGGCGACGCAAGTTCAAATCCTGGACGAGACTGATTGCATTTCACATAGCACTAATACCCTTGGGAAAGGTATGAATCCAATTATTCTCCCTCCAGCTATGGGTAAATAGTAGGACAGACTAGGTTCTTCAGCCTTGGTTAGGCGACTAGTCTAGGAGAAGGAAAACTTTGAATTCAAACCTGTTAAACTCCGCTTAAAAAAAAAATTGACCTTGTGTCATATCCTGCCCGAGCGGAGGGGTTGGTAAATAGGATTAATGTCAAATTCTCTTTATACATATTTATTAGATATATATGATTTGTAAACAAATTTTATTGATGAAGTTTTTAAATGAACCTAAGCTCATTCTTTTGCATACAGATAAATGGCTCTAAGCATTGCTATGTATCACAAACAATTTAATTAAGCATCATTTATTTGCTTAGACACAGTTCAATTATTGCTATCTAACACTCATAATTCCATTCAATATTAATCATTTGTTAGCACAAAGTGAAGTGATTACAAGTATTGCTATTTAACACTAATAATTCTATACAACATTACTCATTTGTTTGTACACAGTTAAAAAAGTTTCAAGTATTGTTATATATCACTAACAATTCATTTAAACATCAGTCATTTGTTTACACACACTTAAATGATCAAACAGGTCTATTTCAAACAATTCAAATGCACTCAGTTTAAATGTCAAACAGTTCTATTTGACACATAGATAGGACTATATCAGGTACTACCACTCCAGGCCACAGTGGATCTGGGAGATGGCAATGAAGGGGTACTCCACATTCTATAAAGTTCCAAGACTGGAGTCTCACCATCAGATATTTTAATATCATATCTAGGACACACGTTGGAAAGGGGGGAATCTTAACCCTCTGCAGAGTGCAGTCAGTGTATTCTACAGCTCCAGCCTATTGGGCTATTCAATGAGCGTGTTAAAATTTAAAAAAAAAAAAAAAACATTTTTTTATATTTTTTATTTGTTTTCTGAATAAAATAACAGGAATTTGTTTTTGTTTGCCTTTTTTTTTTTCTTTTTTTTTTAAACTGTTGGGTTTCAGCTAAATTTGAATTTTTGTACATCCTCTAGAGTAACCCGATATATATTTACTTTTCTTTCAGATAAAGAATACACAGATATACAGCAACAAAATGTATTCATATTAAATGGTAGGGGGATTTTACAAACAATAATAATACAATGTCATAAGACACCAGATAATTACTTACTATCTTGAACATAGAAGACACAATACATATCAGGGATGATATATTTATTTGCACAGCTCCTTTGTCACAGGCTAAATTAAACATGAGGTCAAGTCAATGTTTTTAGGTGAACTAAAATAGTTTGAATTCACAGATAAAATTTGCTTACACTTGGATCAATAACCAGTCAAAGAGAATAGTACATCCTGTAATGATGGGAGGATTGGGAAAATACACACTTAGTTGTATGAATTCATTGCAGCATTAGTGAGTTATCAAATAGGATATATATATATATATATATACACACACACACACAAAAAAAAAAACATACACACACACACACACATATATATATATACGTGTGCGTATGAGACTCTAGACCCTCACTACGCCAATACCTAACAAAGAAAAATGACATTACTATAGCAACATACACTCTAGCCAACTGCCCAATAAGAGATCTAAATAAACGCCAAAAAACTTGCACTATTTATCGTTTAATTTGCTTAAAATGCCATAATTCTTAAATACCAAGTACAATCAGACCATACCACATCAGAATTAAAGAACACCTCAACACACGTACATCCTCATTCCATGAACATTTAATTAAATGCAAAAATAATGATGATAATTTTTCCATTAAAATAGAAGCAATAGTATGCAATGTTGGTAATCTCAGAATTAAGGAAGCTTTACTAATAGACAAGTTACACCCTCAGATTAACAGTAGGTTAGAATTAAATACTGAATATATCATTAACATGCACATTTTAAATACATATTTAAGTTTTTAAAAAATAAAATCAAATAAAAATTAAATAAAATTGATTAGGACAACTGAAGTCACGTCTATTCCACATGGAGTTTAAACACCCCACCGTGGCACCATGGTTACAACACCCAACATGGCTTTCTAACAACCCATATGACACCATGTTTTCAACGTTCAAAAACATTTTGAACCTCCAACATCGTGTTCATTTATAAAAAAAAAACTGACAATGAAGTTTTAATTTAAAATTATTTCGGCTCTAACAATAATTATTTTGCATATTATCAATTCAATACTATAAAATAAAATAAATTTGTGCAATGTTTCAAGCAAATTACAAAATACTAAAAAAAAACAAAAAGAAAAAAAAAAAAAAATATATATATATATATATATACACACACAAATACAAACACACACATATATATTACAAAATATATATATGTGTGTGATATATATATTATAAATATATAACAAATATATATTACTGGCCCTCTGACTAAGTGTGTAAAGTGTTCACCAATGGCCCAGGAAACCAAACATTTGATCCCAAGTCAAGTCATACCAAAGACTCAAAAAATGGTACTTGATACCTCCTTGCTTAACACTCAGACCTATAAGGTACAGATCAAGGGTAAAATGGAGCACTCCACAGAAAAATAATAGCGCTCTCCTCTACACCTCGGTGTAGTAGCTATTGAAAAAGGAGCCATCAGGTCACCCTCAACTACAGTCACCAATTTTTACTTTTTATATAGATATAAAAAAAAAAATAAAAAACTAAAATAAAATGAGATTATATATATATGCAAATATAAGATATATGTATATATATATATCATCATCATCATGATGTTGCACTGCTAACACAGATTCCTCTGACTCTTTCTTGCCATTTGTTTCTATTACCCATTGCTGCCAGGAGGTCCTCTGGACTACATCCTATGTCCATACAGAGGTGTTGTAGTAAGTTATAGTTGGCCAGCTAACACTGGTACATCCATGTGAAGGGGTCAATAAGAGAACATCACTTCCGAGTTTGTCCTTGCTTCTCTAGCAGTATCCTGCATGTCTTGTTCATCTTTTTGGATGGTTTTAGAGGTAGGTAGCTGTACAACTGTGGTTTTGTGAGATGTTGCTTTTAGGATTTTTTCAATATAGCCTATAGCATTCTTGTGCAGTTCACATCTAGCTTTTTGGTTATACATTTTGTCAGCATCCATGTGGTGCATGCTTGAAAGAAATTCCGTTTCAGATAGGTCAGAGTTCCGTATGTTGATCACCTATCAATAACTGTCCATGTCTTTGCTAGGTGCATATTGATGTCATTTTCAGTAGATAAGATGCTGCTACC